>JAYESA010000004.1:56136402-56346402 GCA_036927795.1 Iris macrosiphon
CCACGATCTCTGAGTGATCCACTACGTGACTGGGATCCGCCACGTACCGTCTCAACTGCGACACGTGGAACACATCATGAACTCCCTCCAGTATAGGCGGCAACTCAAGCCTATATGCCACGGCGCCGACCCTCTCGAGAACACGGAAGGGTCCGACGAAACGTGGGCTAAGCTTCCCGCCTCCACCGAAGCGAATAGTGCCCCGCGTCGGAGAAATCCTCAGGAACACCAGATCTCCAACCTAGCACAAACAAGGTCTCTGCACTTAGTCTAAAACAAGCAATCACAAGCAAACACAAGAACAAAATCTAGATTCTAAGCTATACCTCGAACTCCAAAGGTCTCCGGTGGCTATCGGCCCAATGCCGCTGCCTGTCCTGCGCCACCTGAAGTCTATCTCTAATGAGCTTGACCTTCTTCGCTGCATCAACCACCATCTCCGGGCCAAGCAAAGCTTTCTCGCCTACATCATCCCATGATAACGGAGTGCGACACCTCCGTCCATACAACGCCTCGAAAGGTGACATCTCGATACTGGCTTGGTAGCTGTTGTTGTAAGCAAACTCTACCAAGTGCAAGTGATCCTCCCAAGAACCTCTAAAATCCAGAACACAAGTCCGAAGCATGTACTCAAGTATCTGAATGGTCCTCTCTGACTGACCATCTGTCTGTGGGTGGTACGCACTACTAAAATTGAGCTAGGTGCCCAAGCTAGCCTGCAGACTCCTCCAGAAATACGAAGTAAAGCGACTGTCCCGGTCTGATACTATGCTCATAGGAACTCCATGCAGTCTGACTATCTGGCGCACATACATCTCTGCTAGTCTCTTTGTAGACGTACCCACTTTGAATGGTAGAAAGTGGGCCGATTTGGTCAACCTATCCACGATGACCCAAATCGTATCCTTCCCGCCTGGAGAACGGGGAAGTCCAGAAACAAAATCCATGGTCATATGCTCCCATTTCCACTCCGGAATGGGTAACGGCTGGAGCAATCCTCCTGGCCTCTGCCTCTCCGCCTTCACCTGCTGGCACACTAAGCATCGAGATACGAAGTGTGCTACCTCCCGCTTCATCCCGTACCACCATATATGCTGTCTCAGATCTCTATATATCTTGTTGGCACCTGGATGCATAGAATACTGGGATCGATGCGCCTCCTAAAGAACCTCCTCGCACAACGATCCACTCAGCATACACAACCTGGTACTGTGCAGCAATGAACCATCATCAGCAATGGTGAAGTCATCTGACAATCCCATCTGAACCTGCGCCCTGATGCTCCTCAGAGACTCATCCTTAAACTGTGTAGCCCTGATCCGGTCTACCAACTCTGACTAAATTTGCAGTCCCCATATCTGTATCTCAACTCCAGGCACTATCACCTCAATGCCCAAGCTCTCTAGATCTGCCAGAAGATAATGATCTGTAGTCAGGCACATAGCTACCGGATACCTGCTCAACGCATCCGTAACTACGTTCGCCTTCCCTGGATGGTACTGCAATAATATGTCAAAGTTTTTCATCAACTCCAACCATCTCCTCTGCCTCATGTTCAGCTCTTTTTGGGTAAACACATACTTCAAGCTCTTGTGGTCTGTGAAGATCTCCACACGCTCTCCGTATAAATAGTATTTCTATAACTTCAGAGCAAAGATGACCGCTGCCAACTCCAAATCGTGGGTAGGGTAGTTCTTCTCATGAGGACGTAATTGCCTGAAAGCATAGGCAATCACCCTCCCATTCTGCTGCAACACACAACCCAGTCCCTTCCCCGATGCATCGCTATAGATAGTAAATCCTCCAGAACCTGATGGCAACGTCAACACTGGAGCTATCGTCAACCTCCTCTTCAGCTCATCAAAGGCGATCTGGCACTCCTCTGACCAAACAAACTCCACGTCCTTCCGAGTCAGCCTGGACAACGGCTCTGCAATCCGGGAAAAATCCTGAACAAATCTCTTGTAGTAACCTGCCAACCCCAGGAAACTCCTGACCTCGGCTACTGAACTTGGAGCACTCCATGCCTCAACTGCCATGATCTTTCTCGGATCCACCGAGATACCCTCTCCAGTCACCACATGACCAAGGAATTCAACCTTGTCAAGGAAGAACTCACACTTTGAAAGCTTTCCATAAAGCTTCTCCTTCCTGAGAGTCTCCAACACTATCCTCAGATGCTCCTCGTGCTCCTCTGGGGTCTTCGAATACACCAAGATGTCATCTATAAACACCACCACAAATCTGTCCAGATGCTGATGGAACACCTTGTTCATCAGATTCATGAACACTGACGGGGCATTAGTCAACCTAAACGGCATCACCATGAACTCATACTGTCCATATCTGGTCCGAAAAGCTGTCTTTGGAATATCCTCCTTCCTGACCTTCACCTGGTGGTAGCCTGTCCTCAGATTAATCCTGGAAAACACCCTCGCTCCGCTCAACTGGTCAAAAAGATCATCAATACGCGGCTGCGGATACTTGTTCTTGATTGTGAGGTTGTTCAGAGCCCTGTAGTCGATACACATCCATATCGACCCATCCTTTTTCGGCACAAAAAGTACCGGAGCACCCCACGGAGAAGAACTAGATCTGATAAATCCCTTGTCCTGAAGCTCATCCACCTGCTTCTTCAACTCTATCAGCTCACTGTTGCTGACTCTATAGACGTGCTGGGATATCGGCTCCGCGCCTGGCACCAAGTCTATAGAGAACTCCACATCTCTGTCCGGAGGCAACCCTGGCAACTCCTTCGGAAAGACATCCATGTACTCCTCTATCAATGGATGTAGCAACCTCGACTCTACCACCAGGGCTTCGCAGAAGACTCCCTCGGTCTGCTCCGCTGCTCCTCTGGCAAATTGAAACTCTGGCTCACCCGGAGGACTAAACAAAACTCTGCCTCCACGATAATCTATACTAGCACAATGCATACTCAACCAATCCATCCCGAGTACAATATCGTAGCTCGGAAGTGGCATTACGAGTAGGCACACACTCAACTCCCGGCCTCCCAAGGTAACTCTCCGGTCTCTGCAGACATCACCGACTAGGATGATACCACCCCCGGTCGTGATCTTACAGAGTCTAGCTAAAGGTTCAGCAACAAGATGGTGTCTAACAGCAAAAGATACTAACACAAAGCTATGGGAAGCACCGGAATCAAATAAAGCAAGTGCTGGAATGGAATCAAGAAGAACAGAACCTGAGATCACATCACCAACGGGCTCGGCTTCGTCTATGGTCAGGGCAAAAGCTCGCCCCTGCTGTCCTCCTCGGTGCTGCTGCTGGTGCTGGGCGAACCTCTGCTGCTGAGTCTGCAAGGGCTATCCTCTCTGCTGTGCTGCAGGTGCTCTGGCTGGTGCCCTCTGAGCGGCTCCTCTGCCCTGAGCTGTACGGGCAAGCGCTGGAGGACAATCCTTCAGCTGGTGATCTGCTGTGCCACACAACAAATATCTGCCCAGCCTCTTTCTGCAGATGTCCCATCCATGCCCTGGCTTCCTACAGAAAGGGTAAATGATGGGTTGCCTCTGGCCCTGCTGCTGTCCCTGTCTCTGCTGCTGGGGCGCCTGCCGGAAGGGCGCACAACCCTGACCCTGGTGCTGCTGGGCCTGCTGGAATGGCCTCTTAGCTGGGCCTGCACTGCTGCCTGCTCCGGAAGTGTCTCTGCCCCTCTTGGTCTTCAGCTCCAAATCATCCTCAGCCCTCTGAGCGTCGCTGACAATCTGTTCGAAGGTCGCCTCACAGTCACTCCTAGTCAAGGACTTGACCGCCATGACCAAACCCTTGTGGAACTTTTGCGCCTTCGCTGCCTCAGACAACCCCTCAACAAATCTGCCCAGACGGCAGAACTCTGCTGCATACTCGTCCACTAACATACTCCCCTGGACGAGCACCTCAAACTGGCTCTCCAATGCACTGCGAGCCACATCCGGGAAGAACTTCTCCTTGAAAAGCTTCTTGAAAGCCTTCCAAGTCAATCCCGGTACTGCTATCCGCGTATCCGTGCGGTACCAAGTAAGGACAAGGTCGAACATCTGGCTGCCCGCTGCCTCGATCTGCATGCTGGCTGGGATCATCGCCAGCCTGAAGATGCCCTCTATATGCTCGATCCAGTCGTCGGCGTACAGGATCCCCTCTGTACCCCGGAACTCCTTGGGCCGCATCCTCTGGAAGTCGATAATAGTGCCCGGCCTAGGATGCTGAGCCTGCTCTGCCTGTGGCTGGATCTGAGCCACTCTGTCGACCGCTGCCATAGCCACCTGATGAGCATTCTCAATGCCCATTCTCATAACATCCACCTGATGGTGCCGCGCGTCCATCATCTCTCGAAAGAATGCGAACAACTGCGTGGCATCCACTGGTGCAGGCGGTGGTGGAGGAGGTACCACCGGAACAACTGGGGTGACTCTCGGATCAATGGGAGTAAGGGGATCTCCGAGAGAAACAGATGCTCCCTCAACCGCAGGAGTGGCGAGTGGAGCGGTAGCGGCTGCCGGAAGTCGAGCAGGACGAGAGGTGGCAAACCTCTCGGTGGCAGCTGCTGGGACGGTACGCTGAGATCTGGTCTTCGGAGGCATCCTGAACAAAGATCAAAAGAAGTCAATACAGTGCAAGAAACGATATCATCAAAGAATGACAGTAATATTGCAAAAGAAAACAAATTCAGAAAAATTAAGATAGCAAAAGAAATCAGGAAGGGTCCTAGTTGTGATTGAGCACACTCTCTCTCAGCCTATATCCTATATCCTATTACAGGTAACCTAAAAACTAGACCTGCATGGGCCACCACCAAAAATGTGTCATAACCCGCACCCAAAAATTGGGCATGAGTCGTGGGTACGTCTAGCCTACGCCGCAGAATCGGTGGTAGAACACTGTAAAGGTTCGTTCTAGGTCAACCAAATCTATATATCTCACAAAAAATTCTGCCATAACCTCTCCAAAAGGAGGGCAACCACGCAATATATATATGAATAATCCTCTCTAGAAGGAGGGCAACCACGCAATATATATAATCTCTCAATCACAATAACTAGGGGAAGAAATAAAGCACGATATGATATGAACAAAGAAACAGAACCAAAGAGAGCAAGACAATATCCAAAAATACAGTCCAAGGCCATAATAGTCTACAACATCTCACAGCAACAAAAGAATAAGTACAATCATCCAAAATAAACTACTGGAAACAACCTAGGAAACCCACCTAGCTAACTAGGGCGCTAAAGGCGTCTCCTCGGTGCACTCCTCCTCAGTCTCGGGGTCACAGCACTCGTCAACACCCGGCCCGTAGAATGTCGGGCAATAATCCTCAGGATACTCTGGAAAAAATATGCCCAGTCAGGACTGGAGCAAAGTACATAACTCTGAAAGCAACTCCAAATACATGATAAGGTGTATATGACGAGCAATAGAAAAGTATACAAGATGCACAGGAAATAAATATATGCTGGAGCACAATAAGTAGCTGCAATATAAACTGGAGAACAATACAAGTAGTGAAAAAGTAACTGCAAGTGAGAAAATAGGAATACTAGCTAAGTGCCTTGAGCACAAGTTCGTTATGTGATCGGTTTAGGTTGCACATGAAAAATACTACGATAATTCCGTTATGCGTGAGTTGCATAACCGACATACACATGAATACTGTTTGGCTTTGATCACATAACCAACTCCTACTCCCCTCCCCTACTAATACTCTTGGATCCAACCACAACATGCTACGTACATGATAATAGCTCGCGCACATGAAGGCGAGAGCACAAGAAGCACATGATAGCACATGAGAATCAATACCCGAAGCACATGATGAAATACACATGATAGAGTACCCGCTGAACACGGTAAGGGGGATAGCATGTCATGACGGGATCCACTAGTACCAGCTCGTGTAACAACGTGTCAGAATCAAGTATCACAGTTCTAGAACAGATGATATAAACGCTATCATGAAATGGAAACTATCAGAGGTAGGTACTCGCCTGATGTCCTGAGCAACTGATGAGGATCGAGATCCGGACCGGTGTCGCAAGAACCTATTACGAAAAGCAGAATTAAACAGGGTTCTAAGGAGTTAAACTGATATAAAATAATTAAAAACAGACTTCTAGGGATATTCTAGGTCGAACGGGTCAAACCGATAAAATTTGGGTCAAAAAGTCAACCCGGGGTCCAAAAAGTCAACTCTAGGTCAAAACTAGGTCAAACATTGACTTTTACGATCAACGGGGACAATTATGGTCAAAGCTAGGTCAAACTAGGGTGCCCCTGAAATTTTAGGTCAAACCGAGCTCATTAAGCTAGAAAACTCACAAACTAGCCTCCTCGAGATACCGGGATACCCTCGGTATCCGATACCTCGCCCTAGGCCATGCACCCCGCCTAAACCCGCTAAAACCTATGCTAGCACGTGTAAATATATACGCATAAGCACATAAAAATTACTCCAATACTATTCCTAGGCTATTGCTCAAATACCCCGCTCGAAACTCAATACCTTGGATATCTCAAGGTATTGAGATACCTCGGTATCTCAAGGTATTGAGATACCACTCTCAAACCCCTCTAACTAGTTATCTAGTAGCTATCTAAGTATGTAGATATATATATCTAGCTATAATCGAGGCTAAAAATATATATATATATATATATATATATATATATATATATATCATATCTATACATATCTATGTATCTATATACATATATATAGATATCCACACACATATACACATATGCCCATATATCTCACTTACCTATACATATATATTACTATATGTATATAGATATCTATACAATTAGATAGATATATATCTAATACCTAGCTATCTATCTATCCATCTAACTATTAACCCATCTATCTAGCTATCTATTTATCCATCTAATAATCTATCTATCAACTATTTACCTATCTATTTAACTATCTATCTAACTAATTTACTAATCTATATAACTTATATCTAGATCTATCTAATCTTATATCTAATCTATATAACTATACCTCCCTCGCTTGCTACGCCAAAGCCTCGCTGCGAAATGCTAGCTGCTGCTGCTGCCTGTGCTTGCTGCTGCTGCATGTGCTTGCTACTGCTGCTGCTATGCCTGCTTATGCTGCTGCTGCTGCTTCATATTGCTGCTGCTGCTGCTAGCTTCTGCTGCTGTGCTACCTGCTGCTTGCTGTGCATCTCCCCCCCCCCCCTTCTCACAATCACACACACACACACCCCTATATACATATATATATATATATATAAACATACATATCTCTCTCTCTCTCTCTCTCTCTCTCTCTCTCTCTCTCTATATATATATATATATATATATATATATATATATATATATATACACACACACTTATATCTAATCTAACACACACACACACTTAAACACATATCAACACACACACGTATATATATATATATATATATATATATATATATATATATATATATATATATATATATATATATATATATATATATATATAAACACCTATTTATATATATATGCACACACACACACAGATATATATATATATACATATACACACACTCAAATATATATATACAAACACAGATATATATATATACATATACACACACACGCACACTTATACATATATATATACACTAACACATAGACATACACAAGCACATATATATAAATAGACACATATATATATATAAATATATATACATATATATAGACACACATACATATATATATATATAGACACTTATACCCAAACACCACACAACGCACACAACACACAAACAACACGTCCCACTCACGCCCAACGACCCCGACAAGCACAAACACCTATAAATATATAAAATATAACTCGAGAACTCTAGCACACACTCCCCGATACTAACCCAATGCACGCACAAGCCCAAAACTAGGAAACCAAGTCGAAATGGCCGTTCGGTCATTTCGACGAACACGCGGTGTGCGGTTCGGAAAACCTCCTGAAACGCACACCAAACCAACTCGGAATCGGCCCAAAATTTATCCACAGGTTCTAAACGATACCTAGATCCTAGAAAAAATTCTAACCGCATCGATTCTAGGCCCATGGCGGAAACGCGCACTCACTTAGAATTGGCGACGACGAAAAACCCCAATTTTGCTCGAAACGCCCGTTTCTCCGCGACACGACTTTCCGTGTCCGAACGGAGACACGCACTCACCCTCAAGACACCCGACAACGTCTACCTAGGTCCGTCTAACCTAGGGCATCACCCAAAATTGGGCTAAATTCGGATTCCACCTGAAATTGACACAAAACCTAATGTCAAAGTCTTTAAACTCAACCAAACTAGTTCCAACTTCCTCCCACGGGTAGGCTTAGGGTCTAGGAAGGTTCTAAACCACTAATTACACTACATAAAAGTAATAAGCAAGGGGAAGTTAGGGTTTACCTCTTGAGAGTTGAAATTCCAAGGCCAAAGTCTCCGATCTACTTAAAATCACCTCCCTCAAGCTCCAAGCCTCCAAATCTAGCCTCCACACTAAATCTAGGCACCACACACCTAGGTTAGGGAAAATGCAAGGTTAGGGTTCACATAAAGAAGAAGGAATGGAAGAAAGAAGGAAGAAAAATGAAGAACACTTACTTGGGGAGAAGAAAGAAGAAGAAAGAAGAAGTGGAGAAGAAGAAGAAGAAGAAGAAGAAGAATAAGAAGAAGAATATGAAGAAGAGGGGGGCTGTGCTACTGTTATGCGGGTAGGGGCTGCTGTTTAGGGGTCGGCCACTCCTAATAAGGGTTCACTAATTTTCCAAATGACCAAAATGCCCTCCTAACTTGGGTTTGGGTTCTGGGTTCCAAAAGCACTCAAACTAACTCCAAATCTCTCCAACTAACCCACTAAAAATATAATAATAATTCTAAGTCCCAAAATAATCCTCACAAGGGTGTTGGGCTGGGTCGGACATGGGTCCACTAGGGTCTGACATGGGTCCAGGCTAGCCAAAACCCTAAAACAATCAATTAAAAAATAATGCAATCACTAATTAAATATAAATATAATTAATTAAATACAATGCACAATTTACCAAATAAAAATAAAAAAATAATTCTATTTTCTAAAATTGGGTAGTGACATGACCTATTTTTCTTGACCTGTTTTTCTCGACCTCTTTCCTCTGTTGATAGAGGTCTCTATTTATAGAGTTTTAGTGACAGTGACCACTCAGTCGGTGTAGAAACCGAGTAGTGGAAAGTACAGCACCCTTTTACACGATGGTTACAATAACCATTGCCCGCATATAGATGACCTTTTGAATGAGCATGTGACGCGTGTCCAACTAAGGGACAACGCGTATAACTGCTGCGAAGATCACGGCGTAGAAGCCACGTAGGTAGTTATCCTTTGTGTAGAAGAGGTTGGCGTAGAACCCAATAACTGTCACCATGGCGTAGAAGCCGAGTAGGCGTAGAAGCCGAGTAGGCGTAGAGGCCGAGTAGGCGTAGAATCCGAGTAGGCGTAGAGGCCGAGTAGGCGTAGAGACCGAGTGGGCGTAGAAGCCGAGTGGGCGTAGAAGCCGAGATGATATGGACGTTTTAGCCAAAATTACAGCTTTTGGAGATATAATCAAATCTCTTGCATTAAATGCAGAGATCTGCCCCCACCCTGTGCATTAAATGCAGAGGCGTGTCTCGAAGATTTGCCATCATTCTGCGCATTAAATGCAGATACGCGCCTCGAACCATGTACGAAGAGCAACTGATGACGTGGCAGTCTGTTTGCCTTCTGCGGAGCGTAAGAAGCTCACGTCTGCCTGTGTAAAACTAGACAGCGTATTCCAGAGGCGTGTCTTAAAGATCTGCCATCATTTCGCACATTAAATGTGGAGACGTGCCTCGGGTATCTGTCAGTATTTTGTGCATTAAATGTAGAGACGTGCCTCGAGAATCTGTCACCGCTCTGCGCATTAAATGCAGAGACGTGCCTTGAGCCCTGTACGAAGAGCAGCTTTTGACGTGGCAGTCTGTTTATCTTCTGCGGAGCGTAAGAAGCTCATGTCTGCCTGTGTAAAACTAGGCAGCGTATTCTCTTGTATGCGTAAAAGCAGTTTACGCCAAGGAGATGTCACTAAACGACAGTCTGGGTCGCTGTGCCGCGCCATCATTATAGCCGTCGTCTGGGTAGTCGTGCAGTACTCTTTGTCAGGAGTTCAGACGTCAGGTTCATTGCATGATTTGACAGGTTCATTTCGGGAAAGATGAAGCGTTCCTCGTACACTTCAATGCTGCATTGAAAGCGGGTGAGTTTTACGCCATAAAGGCGATGTAGCACCCTTTTTACGCTGAAGCAGCCTGGACATACTGCTTTACGCGGATAGTCCTTGAGCTTATATTTTATAATGTGCTCAGCAGAAAAGCTCTGTTTGTACGTCGATGGCTCTGAAGTCATCTTTTTACGCTGCCCAACATCAATATGCTGCGTAGAGCTATCCAGCGTATTTTTTATGCTTCTACAGACAGGAGTTCATTCTTTCTAGTCTGGACTCTCTTGCATTTCTTGCTGGTCTCACTTATATATTTCTGGACTTGACTCATTATATGTACTCTTGCTGGACTCACTACACGTTCTTGTGCACAGACTTGATCTTAGTTTAGATTTCTTGTATCTTGCAGTTATTACTATCTTGCTTCTGATATTCATGCATCTTTACCTTTATGCACCAGTGATATGTATATTTTCTTGTTTCATACTTTATTTCATTCTTCTTGCTACTTGCTACAACTGTTTTATAGTTTTTATTATTTAACTGGAACTGCTGTTAGAGGTGTACTTGCTCCAGTCCTGACTGGACATATTTTTTCCAAAGTATCCGGAGGATTGGTGTCCGACGTTTTATGGACCTCAGCCTGTCGATGGTGTAGACAGGGACCCTCTACTTTAGGAGTGATTTCTGGGTTGGTAGCCGGGATCACTAGGACCTCAGTTGTTGTTTTTATTAGTTTTTGGTACCGAATTTGTCTCCGGTTTTGGATTGAGACCTTGTATTGTATATAATTTTGGATATTATTGTATTATTATTATTATTATTGTGGTTGTTTTTAGCTGTAGTTGTTTAGACTTTGTAGTTGTTAGTCTTCTGTGTTATCTTATCGTGTTTAGATTCGTGATTGAGTACTTGTGATTATCATTATGATATTGCTCCTCCGTTTGGAGTTGAGATCTTGACAGGTTTATATATTGAATGTGTGAGATTGTTAGTAGACCTAGACAGCGTTCTACCGCCGATGCTGCGGCATAGGCTGGACGTACCCACGACTCTTGTCCAATTTTTTGGGTGCGGGTCGTGACAGTAATGACTTAAAGCTAAGACATCAATTAAAATCTCAGAGAATCTCTGAGAGAAAGCAACTGGGAGAATTATGTGACCAGTTTGCAATGGATACTTTTAAACCTCATAACACAAATAAAAAAATGAAAGTAAAAGAGAATAGAGAATATAAAAAGCCTTACAAAAGGAAAAAAAATATGTTTTTAGGAGGCCAGATACTACTGTCAATAAGGATAGAAAATACTCTAAGAAGGAAAAAATCTTCTAAAAAGAGTACATTAATAAAATGTTATAAATGTGGTAAATTAGGCCACTATGCTAACAAATGTTACACCAAAAAGAAATTTAAAGAAATTGAAGATGAAGGGTTAAGAAAAACCCTGTCTAAATTAATGATAGATTCTGAGTATGAAGAAAGTTCATCCGATGATGAATCTAGCGATGTATCACTTAATGAATGTTGTACTAATTATGATTGCAATGAATGAGTTACAGACAAAGATATTAACTACTATAAATATATAGTAGAAATGAATGGTTTATTAATAAATACTTTAACCATGGATGAAAAGAAAGAAGTAATTGAAGCTTTGTTAACTGATAATATCAGTTCTGAAATCAAATAAAAATTATTGATTTATTAGGTGATGAGTCATAAAATAAAATCCACACTCCTACTATAGCCAATAATATGGCTGAAGTAATTTCTAGAAATAGAGGTAGACAGATAAAACCTGTTACTATGCATGAACTACAGTCTGAAATAAAGATTTTAAGGGTTGATATTAAAATATTAAAATCTCAGGATGAGTCTAACCAGAAAAGGCTAGATAAACTTGAACTAGATAATATATCTAGAAATATTGCCAGAATAATAGAAACGTGTGAATCTTCTGCTGATTCTTCTAAACCAGAAGAACAAGAAGATGAAAGAGTCCAATATATTCAAATTGAACAACAGTTAAAAAGAGATAATTTCTTACAAAAAATAAATTTATTCATTACCTATAAATAGTACATTAGAATAAATTTACTCATTAATAATGAGTACTATATACCTAATTTGATAGCACTAGTTTATAGTGGTGATGATCTTAATTGTGTCAAGGAAGGTATTATTCTTATAAAATATTATGAACGAACTAACCAGACACTAAGTGTTGCTAATAATAAAGCACTAACTACACCTTACAAAATTACCGATGTAAATATTTGTAAAGATGAAATATGTATTCCTTTATACCTAATAGTTGTAAAAAAAAATATTTTAGCATGTTATTCTAGGAACAGTTTTCATAGAAAAACGCATGCCTATTAATGAGATTATAGAGTTGGTATTACTACCAGTTATAAAAAAAGAATAACTTTTGAATTTATAACTAATCAAATTGATAAAATTCTTAATGAAGTTTCTCTTAAAGAAAATCAGATAAACTTCTTAAAAGAAAAAATTGCTCAGGTTAATATAACCCAGCAATTAAAAATATTAAAAATCCAACAGAAAATAAAATAAGTCGAAGAAGATTTTAAGCTACAAACTTGTAGTAATATCCCTAATACTTTCTGGGATAGGAAACAACATATTATCTCTCTTCCTTATGAAGAATCTTTAATGAAAAAAATATTCCGACAAAGGCTAGACCTTGTCAAATGAATCAAGAATATTTTGAATTATGTAAAAAAAAAATCCAAGACTTATTGGATAAGAAACTAATTCGCAAGTCATACTCCCCATGGAGTTGTACAGTATTCTTTGTTAATAATAATGCTGAAAAGAAATGAGGTATTCCTAGACTTGTAATTAATTATAAACCTTTAAATAAGGCTTTAAAATAGATCAGATATCAAATCCCTAATAAAATAGACTTACTTAATAGAGTATCCAAAGCAAGGATTTACTCTAAATTCGACCTAAAATTAGGTTATTGGCAAATTTAAATTGACGAAAATGATAAGTATAAAACTGCTTTTACTGTTCCTTTCGGTTATTATGAATGGAATGTAATGCCATTTGGACTGAAGAATGCTCCTTCAGAGTTCCAGAATATTATGAATGAAATATTCATTCAACATTCTAATTTTATATTATCTTATATAGATGATATACTTATCTTCTCTAATATAATAAAAGAACACTTTAAACACTTAATGTGTTTAAACACTTAGCAATAAAAAATGGTTTGGTTATTTCTGCCCCAAAAATGAAGCTCTTCCAGCAATAAATTAGATTTTTGGGACATAATATTGGGAATAACACAATAATTTCAATTGATAGAAGCCTAGAATTTGCTTCTAAATTTTTTAATGGAATAACTGATAATAAACAGTTATAGTAATTTTTAGGTGCATTAAATTATGTATCTAAATTTTATAAAAAAATCGCTAATGATACAAAAAAATTGTATCAAAGATTAAAGAAAAATCCTGCTCTATGGAATCATGCCCACACTGAAGCAGTAAAATTAATTAAGCAAAAGGTTAAACATTTACCTTGCTTACACTTAGCCAATGTTGAGTGGTTTAAAATTGTTGAAACCGATGCAAGTAAAAGATAATTTTCAAAATGTTAATAATCAAACTAGCAACAATAAAGAAGCTATTAATAACCTTAACACTAGTCTTCAGGTTATCAATGGACAATCGTCCCTAATGACTTCTGAAGTATCCGAAGATAATCAGCAATCTGACAATTTTGTAGATTTTGATCAGGAAACTAATCCAATTTAGATCAAAGAACTACACAAATCATTTGCTGATATGAAGCAAAACAATAATAAAATCCAGGCTGTTAAATATGGCAAGCCTAATTTGATGAAAAACTATTATAAATGACCCACTCTTGTTGATGTATTATTTGAAGAAAATGATACCATTGGTCAAAATTATTACAGTGGAGGAGAAATCTATGAATGGAACATAGATGAGGTAACTAATAAACAAATACATGATCAGTTACATCGAATGATGATATATTCTAATGTTGCCAAAGCTATTAGTAACAATGATAAAGACTTTTCTTTGTAAATTGAATGTGCTATAGCAGCATCAGTAATTTTGATTCTATTAACTTCTTTCTCTTTATTTGAAGAAAAAGTTAAACCTATTATGGAAGACATTTTTTTATAGCTAGATATAGACAGTCTAGCTACATCTTGTGGAGTAAATCTTACTTCCACATCTCCATCCTGAGTCTGGATGATCTAATCAATTTTTGTTTCCAAGAATGGTCTAGAGCATCATTTGCAACACCAACTAACATAACTCTACTTAGAAAAGTATCTTTGTACCACTTGAAGTGAGTAAGAGTTAGACACCTTAAATTCTGAAGAAAAGTTTTCACTCTTTCTCCATGGTCAAAAATTCCTCCAGTAAAGTGCTCCAATATTATAATTATAAAGGTATAAACAGCATCATATTTAACTGTCTGAGTACTATTATTAGTATTAGTCTCAATTTTGACGGCATTCAATATTTATTGTCGTTAGACCACCAGCCCCGAAGAATGTCGGTAAAATCGTAAGTAATAAATTGAGCGATATCTTTATCCTTGCTTCTCTAATACAATAGAAGAACACTTTAAACACCTTAATGTGTTTAAACACTTAGCAATCAAAAATGGTTTGATTATTTCTGCCCCCAAAATAAAGCTCTTCCAGCAAGAAATTAGATTTTTGGGACATAATATTGTGAATAATACAATAATTCTAATTGATAGAAGCATAGAATTTGCTTCTAAATTTTTTAATAAAATAACTGATATAAACAGTTACTGCAATTTTTAGGTGCATTAAATTATATATCTGAATTTTATAAAAATATCGCCAATGATACAAAAAATTTGTATCAAAGATTAAAAAAAAATCTTGCTCCATGGAATCATGTCCACACTGAAGCAGTAAAATTAATTAAGCAAAAGGTTAAACATTTACCTTGCTTACACTTAGCCAATGTTGTTTGGTTTAAGTTCGTTCCATTATTTTAATTACAATGGATGACTTAAAGTCAAAAGTACCTATTTGGTAAATTAACCACTCAACATTGGCTAAGTGTAAGCAAGGTAAATGTTTCAACAAAAGTAGTTTAACCAGGTTTAGTAATGTGCTTCGCATTCGGAGCAATAGTATTCATTACCTTGTAATGGATTCTATAGACTATTGCTATAGTTTCTGAACCTGGAAGAAAATTATATCCATTTATTTTTCACATTTAGAGTTACTGACTCTAAAAGATGAGCATTTGTCATTGACAGAGTTAAATAGGATAAACATTAAAATAGACAGGGCCATGACAAAGACTAGTCTGCATAACTTCCATTAGAGATTGGCTCTGTAAACACCCAAATTTTAGAATTTAAATTATTGGAATTATGAATTTTTGAGTTTTTGGAGATTTTTCTGTAATTTTTAATTAATTATAATAAATGTTCTTCATGAATTTATATTTTGTGTATTTAATTAATTATTAAAATTTGTGAAAATTTTATATTTTTTGGTGTATAATTAATAATAGAATATTGAGTAATTTTTCTGGAATTTATTGGGCTTCAAAACTAATTTTTATATAGCTAATTGCATTCGTTTTAATTAAACCAACTCAAACCATCCTAGACCAACCCAACCCTAATTGGATCTGGATCCTACCCGAACCAACAACCCATGATCTGACCCGACCCACAAATCCATCAGCTTCTGAAACTTCCCCAAACCTGTTCATTTCTGCTCCCCCGACCGCCGAACCCTCCCTCTTCGTCTCCTTGTAACCGCCCTCACCTCACCCCTATAAAGCCCCTAGCTAGCCAAATCCCACCACCATCAAACCCTCTTTCATTCCCGATAAGCCACCACCGACGACGATACCGGAGCTGTCACGCCCCAGTCCCAAAATATATGGAACCAGGCCACGTGGCATTGGCCAGCTGACACGTCTCCGAGGATATCCCAATTTAATAGATCCTGGCGAAGCGTGCTACGCTGTCCTAAATCTAACAAGTCTAATATCAACAACAGGCAATGTCTAATCTCATCCACAGATAACAAGTAAATACTAAAATGAAAGACTGGAATATAAGAAATATAGTCGACTGACATAGTACAACTGAAATATGTCTGGTGGGAACAAACCCACTACAAATATTGGAGATAAAGTACTGATAGTCTGAAATAAAGTACTGATAATAAGAGTGACTGGAACAACTGCTAACTAGGTAAGGAGCTCCAGTCATAGGCGAAAGGCCTACCAATATGATCAGGGGTACTCCGATGGAAGGACCTCTAGCTCCTCGTCAAGAGCAAACCTCGTCTCCACACCTGGCCCGTACACTGTGGGATAAAAGGCCTCGTCCAGATCTGGAAGATAACCAGGTCCTCAGAGGGACGTAACAAGATACAATATGCATGCCAGATATAGTACTGAATAAAAGTAAAGAGGGGTGTGCTAACCATCTAAGTGAATGCAATGTAAGGACAACCTCGGAACGTATAGGTAGGTGTAGGCATAACGGCCAACGTCCTCTAGAGTGTGGTATCTGCAACGTCCATCATTCTGAAGAATGAGGTATCTGTATATATATAACATCCAATACTCTAAGGGATGTGGTATCTGCAATGTATATACGTCCGTAACACTCTGTAGAGCGCGATATCTGAATATAGGAAATCACCGGGTCTGTGGTTCCTCTGGATACCACGGAGTCCGATGGGTGTATCCCATACGTTTATCAGTTGTCCTTCCCGCCCAATGTAGATACGCAAGTCGAATACACGACGTGAGTGTACCGTATCTATATGCCAAGTCTCATCTAACTATAATACTCTAGAATACAGGCTAGTCCGTGATGCATGTCGTACGTACCGATAGCGAATTGGGTACGCGGACCCGCATCCTAATATGAATGTACCATCGTGATACGTGTAAGTGTCACGGTCTAGGAAGATATCAAAATATCCTCGCAGTAGTGGGTGAGTCAGCTAGCAACTAGGTCAAGTACACTACTCATCGACGCATTGTCGACTGCACCCGAGTCAATCTCGGACGCGCACAGTTTTATGCATATTTGCAACTTTTATCATTTAATTTTAAGCAGTAAATCAGCAAGGTATACTTGCCTGTCTCGGGTAGCTGCGAAATCCAAAGTCCTTCTCCTGATGCCTCGGCGGTACTGTCCAGCAGTCATATATATGATATAGTAATGACAATATTAGTCGCTACGATAGCACGACTAAGACACACTGCTTGTATTTACAACTGACACAGGGTCTGGACTGTATATATATATAGCTAATACAAGTATATATATATATATATATATATATATATATATATATATATATATATATATATATATATATATATATATATATATATATATATATATATATATACACTAAATCATATTTAATTATATTAGAATAATATATATGTTTAGTAGTACAAAATAGTATTTATGTATTATTTAGCAATAATACATATATTAAGTAGATACATATATATAAAATAGATAACATTCATAAAGTCATACATATACAAATATTACATAAATAAATATACACAACATTATTTATATGTATTTAAATAGTAATTTTGGTGCCTAAGTAAAAAAATACATAACATACTTATATATATTTAAATATATATATATTCTTACACATATTAATATTCACAAGTATATATATATATATATATATATATATATATATATATATATACATATAACCATATTTATGTACTAAGTATACAAGTAAATAATGATATATATATATGTATATAATATACATACATTTCCCATACTAATATACTAAATATATAAAGTATATATAATTATAAATATACACACATTTATATATATAGATATACACATATATACTTATAGGTATACACAAAGAATAAATATACCATATATATATTTATATACAACATTTAATAATTAGGTAATAATACATATATTACTGTATTTCAGAAATATATACATTTATATGTATATATATATATATATATATATATATATATATATATATATATATATATATATATATATATATATATATATATATATATATATATATATATATATACATATACACTTTAGGTAATTAAAGTATTTATACCCAAGTATATATATATACTATGTATACATATACATTTATTATTTATAAATATGTATTTATATACTTATATCATATATAAATTATACCCAGAAAATATTAAACAGTATATATTTATTTATATACCTAAATACCACAGAAATACAGGAAATAATATATATAATACTGAATACGTATTTAAATACAGAAATACATACTATATATATATATATACCTTTGCAATCTAAAATACATGCTTGAATACTAATATTTACACATAAACTACCGTACCTCAGCGATGCTCAGGTCGAGGGGGTCCCGGTGGCCGACCGTCGATGGCTGGGGTGGCCGGACGGAGCTCCGACGAAGCTCGGGGTGGTCGGCTGCCACAGCAGCGGTTCGGGAACTACCGGCGCTGCGGGGGCGTTTGTGGTCGGTTGCGGCATCGACCGACGGCGAGGCTTGGCGGGGAGGAAGGTGGTTGGCCGGGGAGGGGTTTGGCTGAGTTGGGCGGTCGGAGGTGCAGTGGTGGCGGAGTATGGGGAGGTCGGGTGGTCGGCTGGGTGTGCGGGAAGAGGAGGCTCGGGTTGGTGTTGGACTGCTGGGGGGTTGCTGCCGGCGGCTAGGCGGCGGGTGGCGGTGGTGGCAGGTAGGGGGGAGGTCGGCGAAGGTGGTCGGGTCGTTGTGGGGGTCGCCGGACACGGTGGCTGGCCGGGCGGAGGCGTCGGGTGATGGAAGGCAGGGGTCGGGCTGTGGGGCTGAGGTTTAGGGAGTTAGGGTTTTTGTGTAGTGTTCTAGGTTTGTGTGCCTATTTGTGTGATGTAATACACCCTTTATGTAGGTGAGAGAGTGGGGGGGCTGCCTTGGGATTAGGGCCGGCTGGACCTAGCTTTTGGAGAGTTAGGGATGTCCATCAAGATGAGGGGAGGGCTAGGAATGAGGTATTTTGAATGAAGGGCCATGATGTGCCCTTCATAAAGGGGTGCAAGTACATAGGAATGGGGGGGAAATGAATGGATACGGTTAGGGCATGACATTCTTTTCTCCATGAGGTTTGGGCCAATGAGGGGGAAACACCTCATTGCAATTTTGCAAATAGGCCCCTAAACAATTTGGTATTTGCACAATTTTTGAATTTGGGGATTTGATGTAAACAAACACCATGTTTGGTGTTCTTCATTGGGCTAGGATGGTGTATGGTATTTTGTATGAGACTTGTGGGTGTGGGTGTGGGTTTGGGTTGGAGTAGGGTCTAATTTAATTGAGGTTAGGTCGCCACATTAATTAATTCATAATTAATGCACCGGTGTTTCTAATTTAATTTAATAAAAATCCGAGGGTCTAAATTTGGTTGGACAAGAGTCATTAGTGTAGTAGGCTCAGTATACAATAATATCATGATCTGGGTTAGTCAAGTCGGATCGAGATGGGGTCTCAATTTCGATTGGAACGGACAACGAACGTAATTACGTAATTTAATTAATTTGCGTACGAACGTTTGTAACGACTTTTGTGCGACTAAAATTTGGCACGAAAATTAATATCCGGGGTTTGTTTTAGGTTCAATATGATAGGTGAGCATGTCTAGGCTAAGTATGAGGAATTTGTTTCAGGGCAACAGCTAGGGTAGTATCCTAAAATAACAAATCATTTCACAGCTATTATAATACTATATGATAAATCATTAATTATATCCAGTTAACCCTAATTTGACTATTTGAATTTAATTAACCCTAATTTCTGGTCGAGGGGGTTTACAACATACCCTCCTTAGAGCATTTCGTCCTCGAAATTAAAACAGACATATATCAAAACCATTGAATGAAATAAATACTATCACATACCTAGGCCTTCGAAGAGATGGGGAAAGCGTTGCTGAATATCGTCCTCTCGTTCCCAGGTTGATTCACCTGGTGTGTGATGCCTCCATGCGACACGAACTAGAGGGATAGTCTGGCCTCGCAGTACCTTCTCGCTTCGGTCTAGGATCTCTACCGGCTCCTCCTGGTATGACAAACTTGGACCAACGGTGATCTCCGAGTGGTCAAGCACATGACTCGGATCCGGTATGTACCTCCTCAGCTGAGATACATGGAAGACGTCGTGAACTCCTTCCAGTGTCTGCAGCAAGGCCAATCTGTAAGCAGCTTCTCCGACGCGCTCTAGCACATCGAAGGGTCCGATGTACCTCGGACTCAGCTTCCCTCGGCCTCCAAATCTGATGGTTCCTCTGGTTGGTGAAATCTTCAGGAACACATATTCTCCCACCTGGAACTCTAGGGGTCGTCGATACACATTAGCCCAATGCTTCTGCCTGTCCTGTGCTGCTCGTAGATGTCCTTGGATCTTCTTTACCTTCTCCACGGTACGGATGACCAACTCTGGCCCTAGAATCTGCCTCTCGCCTATATCGCTCCAGCATACTGGGGAACGACACTTCCTACCATACAAAGCCTCATAGGGAGCCATCTGGATGCTCGCCTGATAGCTATTGTTGTAGAAAAATTTGACCAAGTGTAAGTGGTCCTCCCATGAACCGCTGAAGTCAAGCATGCATGCCCTCAACATATCCTCCAGCGTCTGAATGGTGCGCTCGGATTGTCCATCTGTCTGCGGGTGGTACGAAGTACTGAACTTAAGGCGGGTACCAAGACTCTCTTGCATACTCCTCCAAAAGTACGATGTAAACCTCGTATCCCTATCAGACACGATACTGACTGGCACTCCATGCAATCGTACAATCTCCATCATGTACATGTCTGCCAAGACTTCCGTAGATTGCCCAACCCTGAAGGGTAAAAAGTGGGCAGACTTGGTGAGTCTATCTACGATTACCCATACCGCATTGCGACCACTAGGACTTCTCGAAAAACCCGTGACGAAGTCCATGGTGATGTGCTCCCATTTCTACTCCGGTATCGGGAGCGGTTGAAATAATCCGGCAGACCTCTGATGCTCAGCCTTGACTTGCTGACACACTAGACACTTAGCCACGAAGCGGGCTATCTCTCTCTTCATCCCGTGCCACCAGTAGTACTGCCTCAGGTCTCGGTACATCTTCGTACCTCCGGGATGTATAGAATAGGTCAAACTGTGTGCCTCCGTCATCAGCTCCTGGCGTAGCTCTCCATTCGGAACATAGAGACGATCTCCACATCTCAAGGTCCCGTCCTCGTGTATACGCAGTCCCGTCTGTATTCCAGCCTCTGTCCTCTGTCGAAGCCTCTGAAATCTCGCGTCCGTCGACAAAGCAGCCTTGATTCTCTCCACCAATGTCGATTGCACCTGAAAACTCGATATCTGGCCGTCTACTCCGGGCATGACGACTTCGATACCCAACTGTTCTAGATCTCTCAACAGGTGTTGTTGGGTAGTCAGGAAAAATGCTATGGACTTCCTGCTTAAAGCATCGGCTACCACATTAGCCTTTCCCGGATGGTACTGCAGCTCAATCTCGAAGTCCGCCATCACTTCGAGCCAACATCTCTGCTTCTGGTTCAGGTCCTTCTGTGTGTAGACATACTTCAGGCTCTTGTGATCGGTGAATATCTCCACGCGCTCTCCGTACAGGTAGTGCCTCCAAAGCTTCAAAGCAAAGATTACTGCGACAAGCTCCAAGTCGTAGGTAGGATAGTTCTTCTCATGGGTCCTCAACTGCCTAGAGGCATAGGCCACAACCTTTCCATGCTGCATCAAGACGCATCCTAATCCTTTCCCGGATGCATCGCTATAGATCACGAATCCTCCGGGTCCAGAAGGTATGGTCAAGATGGGTGCTGTAGTCAGACGCTTCTTCAGCTCATCGAATGCCGTCTGACACTCCTCTGTCCAGGTGAACTCCTGATCCTTGCGGGTCAAGCGGGTCATCGGCTCTGCGATCCTTGCGAAGTTCTCTACGAACCTCCGGTAATATCCGACAAGTCCTAGGAAACTCCTCACCTCCGAGACGTTGGTAGGGGTCGGCCACGTCTCTACTGATAAAATCTTCGTGGGATCTACTGAAATACCATCTCCCGAGATAACGTGTCCAAGAAATGCGACACGATCTAGGAGAAACTCGCACTTGCTCAGCTTGGCATAAAGCCTCTCTCATCTCAGCATCTCTAGCACTAGCCTTAAGTGCTCCCCGTGCTCCTCGTGGCTCTTCGAATACACCAAGATGTCGTCGATGAAGACTACCATGAACTAGTCCAGATACTCATGGAAGACTCGGTTCATCAGGTTCATAAACACAGCAGGCGCATTTGTCAATCCGAAAGGCATCACTAGGAACTCGTAGTGACCATAACGAGTCCTAAATGCTGTCTTTGGAATGTCCTCCCTTCGTACCTTCACCTGATGGTAGCCCGATCTCAAGTCGATCTTCGTGAACACCACTACTCCTGTCAGCTGGTCGAACAGATCGTCGATTCGCGGTAGAGGGTACTTGTTCTTGATAGTCAGAGCATTAAGGGCTCTGTAATCAATGCACATCCAGAATGTCCCATCCTTCTTGGGTACAAACAACACTGGTGCTCCCCAGAGTGATGCACTAGGACGAACGAATTCCTTGATCTGCAACTCCTCTAGCTAAAGCTTCAGTTCGTCAAGCTCCTTCTTCGCCAACCGGTACATATTTAATGATACCGGTGCTGCTCCAGGTACTAGCTCAATGGTGAACTCCACCTCTCTATCAGGCGGTAGGCCTGGCAAATCCTCTAGGAAAACGTCCTCGAACTCTGCAACGATTTTTGGGGGTGCCATCTCCATCGCCATGTAAGCTCCAGCTGCGTGTCCTACTCCTCGCTCGATGGTGCCTCATATGAATTCGAACTCCGGGTGTCCTGGCAGTCTAAAAGTAACGCTACCCTTCCGGCAATCTAGTACGGCATTGTACTGGCTTAACCAGTCCATGCCCAGAACTACATCGAAAGTTGGCATTGGGAGTACCAACAATCGCGCTCTTATCTCTCTACCACAAACTACTACCGAGCACGTTCTAATGGTGCTGGTAACCGGTACGATGCCTCCTCCGGTAAGTATTCTCCAACTCTTAGGTAAAGGGGAAGTTGCTACTCTATGCATTGCTATGAAGCTACTAGATATAAATGACAGTGTAGCTCCAGAATCAAACAGTGCAGTTACAGGTAATGATGCAACTAGAATTGTACCTGTTATAGCCTCTCCCTCTGGTTCCTCCTCGATAGATGCTAAAGCAAAGGCTTGCCCGCGCCTCTGCCCTCCTGCCTGCTGTCGGGCCTGGTTGAAGTGTGCCTCCTGTGGGACCAAGGGTGGTCCTCTCTGCTGTCCTCCGGTAGCTGGTGGACGCTGGCCTCCTGCTGGGGGTAGTATCCTCAGTGGTGCTGCTGGTGGTCTCTGCCCAGTCTGGGGTGCTACATCTCTGCGCTGGGGGCAGTCTCTAGCAAGGTGCTGGCTGGCTCCACAGACCATGCAGAGCCCGAGCTTCTTTCTGCAGTCTCTGATGACGTGTCTGTTTGTGGTAGAAAACAAAAAGAATAAAAGATGTATTCAAGACGGGGTTTACACAAGACCCATGTTCTTTTGTTTACAAATAAACTTGTACAATGTAATCCTATACGAGGATGTGGGAGTATAATTTATTTAATCTGGGTATAAATTGCTATAGGTGTCTGATCTGCAGTCGATCACTATAGCCCTTGGACCACACGATGGTGAAGAAGTGTCGTAGAAGACAGGAGGTAGCTTCGAAGGTTGCAAAAGAGGGTAGACGCACGATGCCAAGGTCGTCGATCCCTACCCCTTGCCTGAGCTCCGAGTTCCTCTCTCTCTCTCGATCTCTTCTCTCTCCTTATTTTTCTTGACCCTGTCCGATCTCCTTTTCAGAAGTCTGATTGTTGATCAATTTCTTCGACCTTGGATCTGATATTGGTTTTCTTGACCAATTTCCTACCTTGTTCCTCATTGATAGAGGTCTCTATTTATAGAGTTTTAGTGATAGTGACCACTCAGTTGGTGTAAAAACCGAGGAGTGGAATCACAGCACCCTTTTACACGACGGTTAAAATAACCAATGCCTACGTATAGATGATCCTTTGAATGAGCGTATAACGCGGGTCCAACTAAGGGACAAAATGCGTATTATTGCTACGAAGATCACGGCATAAAAGCCACGTAGGTAGGTATCCTCCGTGTAGAAGAGGTGGGCATAAAAGCCAATGTCTGTCACCATGGCATAGAAGCCAGGTAGGCATAGAAGCCTGATGGCATAGAAGCCGAGTGAGCATAGAAGCTGAGGAGGCGTAGAAGCCGAGAGAGCATAGAAGCTGAGGAGGTGTAGAAGCCGAGAGAACATAGAAGCTGAGGAGGCGTAGAAGCCCTGAGAGCATAACAGCTGAGGGGGCGTAGAAGCCCTGAGAGCATAACAACTGAGGGGGCGTAGAAGCCCAGAGAGCATAACAGCTGAGGGGGCGTAGAAGCCCAGAGCGCATAACAGCTGAGGGGGCGTAGAAGCCCAGAGAGCATAACAGCTGAGGGGGCGTAGAGGCCCTGAGAGCATAACAGCTGAGGGGGCGTAGAAGCCCTGAGAGCATAATAGCTGAGGAGGCGTAGAAGCCCTGAGAGCATAACAGCTGAGGGGGCGTAGAATCCCAGAGAGCATAACAACTGAGGGGACGTAGAAGCCCAGAGAGCATAACAGCTGAGGGGGCGTAGAAGCCCTGAGAGCATAACAGCTGAGGGGGCGTAGAAGCCCTGAGAGCATAACAGCTGAGGAGGCATAAAAGCCGCTGCGCAATGCTGAGTGCTGACGTGGACGTCTTTAGCCGGAATCACGGCTTTTGAAGATATAATCAAATCTCTCGCATTAAATGCGGAGATCTGCCACCATCCTGTGCATTAATTGCGAAGGCGTGTTCTGAAGTCCTGCCCCCGTTCTGAGCATCAGGCGAAGAGACGTGCCTCGAGCCTTGTACAAAGTGCAGCTTTTGACGTGGCAGTCTGTTTGTCTTCCGCGGTGTGTAGATGGTTCACGTTTGCCTGTGTAGAACAAGGCAGCGTATCCCTTTGTATGCGAAAAAGTAGTTTATGAAAGGGGGGTGTCACCACACGATGGTTCGGTGATCCTTAATCAAATCCCCTGCATTAAATGCAGAGATCCGCCATTATTTTGTGCATTAAATGCGGAGGCATATTTTTGAAGGTCTGCAGCTCTTCTGTGCATTCGTCGCAGAGACGTGCCTCGAGAAGGCTGTCACCGTCTTGTGCACCAATCGCAGAGACGTGCCTCGAGCCCTGTACAAAGTGCCGCTTTTGACGTGGCAGGCGGTTTGTTTACTGCAGAGTGTAAACAGCTCATGTCCGCCTGTGTAGAACAAGGCAGCGTGTCCCCTCGTTCATGTAAAAGCAGTTTACGCGAGGGAGATAGCGGTAACTGACAGCCTGGGTCGCAGTGCCGTGCTATCATTATGGCAGTCGCCTGGGTAGCCGAGCCGTATCCTTTTGTCAGAAGTTCAGACGTCAGGTTCATTGCAGGGTCTGACAGGTTCATCTCGGAGAGCACGAAATGTTCCTCGTACGCTTTAATACCGCATTTGAAAGCGGATGTGGTTTTACGCCATATAGGCGACGAAGCCTTCTGCTTTATGCTCTGAGGCGGCCTGGACATACTGCACTTATGCGGATGGTCCTGAGAAGCTCTTGTCTTGCCTGCTTGATGGCTCAGAGGTCATCTCCTTACGCTGCCCCGCACCAATAAGTTGCATATAGTCATCCGGCGTATTTTTTATGCTTCTACAAGACCCCCTTCAAAGCTTTTAAATTCCTCAGAATTTGAAACGCTTTGAATGAAGCATGAACCGTCCCTCGTAACTCAAAATGCCTTCTGAATGGAGCCCGAAATGGTCAAGTTTGACACGTTCTTTCAGGTCGGTCTTTATGGCGGATTTATTGGGGTTAGGTGTGACCTCGCTTGCCTATAAAAGGGCTGAGGAGTTAACCTATTTCTTCCTATATTTCCTTTCACCATGCTGAGATGATCGCCGGAGTTCGTCGGGTCGATCTGGGGAAGAAGAAGACCATGTTCTTCCAGCATGTAAGGAGCCAAAAAAGACGGCATCTTCGAGCAAGTGTCATCTGCAACGATGAACCATGGAAGGATATCTTAGCCTCCCTTGCTCGGAATAATCAGCAACTTCATATGGCATCTCACTCGGAGAGTGGAGAGGGGTCAGATTTGACCAGGCCGCTTGCAAGTGGCGCCTTCTCTCGTTACCTCCGGTGATGAGAGGCAGACAGACCGGCTAGAGTGACGGTGGTCTGTAGGAAAGCAGAGTTACCCTGCTCTCCTTCTGTTGGAGGATGGGTCTATGACCAGTTTTGTATCCTCCTGCCACCGCTCATCTTCTTGGAAGCAGAGGAAGACCTTTGTAGAGGGGATTTCCCTCATATGTAATCATAAAAATAATGAAGAAAAATCCCTTGTAGACAGGATTTCCCTCATATATAATTTGTGATTTTTTAAATAAAGTCGTCTTTCTTCTCTACATATGATCATCTTTGCCATACGTTGCTGTGAAGTCTGAATATGTGCAGCTTCGACACGTCTGATTCTTTACGCCGACTCTGATAGAAAGAGTATTAGGTCCCGTCCTGTCTTTTACGCATAACTAGTGATGCGCAGCTGCTTTAGGAATGTAGGAACCGCGTAGAGTTCTGAACTTTTGATGAACAGAATTTTTGTTCAGACTTCGTCTTTAAGAATGACTCCTCGAAACTCCCTTGGAACAGGGTCGAGGTTTCGGCTGTCAAACCGAGTTGCCATAGACGAGATGTTCAGACTGGAGTCTGGATGAACCTCCATTTGACCCGAGAAGAGTAATTTCTCAATGTTTGAACTTTGTATGCTTCGGGTACTTGGGATATATTGAGGCCAAGATGGAGTATCTTCTGTATGAACTCCTGTAATTGACCGCCTTGCTGTTCGGATATGCGGAAAGTCAGAGATCCGTAGTGTGGATGGGCTGGAAATCCTGAGTTCGTAGCCTATTGAGCGTAGAAAGCCACCGAGCGTGAGATCACAGGTTTGGTATCTGCTGAGCATGAAGTCGTAGGTTTGTAGCCTCTCGAGCGTAAAAGCTACCGAGCATAAAAGGCATCCGGGCATAAAACTATAGACTTATAGCTTGCGAGCGTAAAATCGTAGATCTGTAGCTGTCGATCGTAGAAAGCTCCTTTAGCGTAGACTGTAGATTCGTAGCCTGTGAAAAAGAAATCTTCCGAGCGTGAAATTGTGGATCTGTTACCTCCGAGCGTGAACTAAATACCACCGAGCGTGAGACCATAGGTTTGTATCTGTTAAGCGTGAAGTCATAGGTTTGTAACCTCTCGAGCGTAAAAGCTACCGAGCATAAAAGGCATCCGGGCATAAAACCATAGACTTATAGCTTGCGAGCGTAAAACCGTAGATCTGTAGCTATCGAGCGTAGAAAGCTCCTTAGCGTAGAACCACGAATCTGCTTTGCACAAAAAACTTTTCGAATTTGCTGACGGTCCGTCTTTCGAGAGTAGTGGGCTGCCGTAGTACCCAATCATAACCAAATATTAATTTGCGAGATTTGGTTAGGGTTTCGAGGAGTCCGTCCGAGGATTCGAGGAGTCGATCCGAACCCTATATATATCCCGAGCTTTTGAGAGGAAAACTTTTCATCCGTTTTCTGCGAAAGAGAGTCTTCGTCTGTTCGAGTTTTTTCTCCGTTCCTTCTCCGAGCACTCAGAGTCTTCAGGAATGGCGCTGAAGCAAACCCCCTCCACTAAGGGAAAGAGTGTAGGTTCTTCTTCTCATCCTTCTGCCCCAGCGAGGGAGTCTTCGGTCGGGCAAGGCGAACTTCATCCTGAGCAAAGTATCCCGTCGATGAGCAGCGCTCCCGGCCTTAGAGGTAGGGCCTTTTGGATGACAAAGAATGACAAAAAATCCTTCACACACGTTGAACGTGACCGCTCTAGGTTGTCTTCTGTGCTGATAGCCTCTTTGAGGAAGATGATGCACGGAGATGTTTTCATCTTTTACGCTCACATTTCTAATATGCCAGCATAAGAGTTCCATGTTTCCGCAGTTTCGAGAGTAACAGCTCTAACTGCTGAGAACTTTGTGTATACTATAAAATTTTAGTTTTACGCCTGGGGACGGAACCTCCGGCGTAATAACTAGAATTTTTGGTAGCCCGGCGTAAAGCACGGATCGTATGCTGCCAGTTACGTCTCTGGATGAGACTTCCTGCGTAAAATGGCCAAATTTGTACAGTCTTGGCGTAAAGCACGGACTGTGGCTTCTGGGTCCTCATGTTGCAAGATTTTGTAATGACGTGTTTTTTTCGCACTTTTGCAGTTAATTTGGGTGAGTCTCCACTGGCCGAGGTGATGGGTTCCGCTCCCGGGATGCTGCACTCGAACTACCTGGAGGATCTGTCCTACGTGGCATTTCCTATCTCCGGACCCCAGTATCCTAAGGGAAGGGAGCTTTTGATATCAGCTCAGGGCGAGCGGGCGCTGCTGAATATGATTAACGGAGAGCCCCTGACGTATATAGACGGGGAGCAGTACATAAAGCCAGCTTTTCTTTTTGGGGACATGATTGATAAACGGTCCCAGACGAAGCCAAAGAGAGAGCCCTGGGTTTTCCCTGCCGGGAGCTTGGTCTTGTACCTGCCAACGATGTCGAGAGATTATCCCATCTCGGCCTTCTTCCATGCGACACATCCTAGGAGGATGTCGTGGACGCTGACGCCCGATCTTTACGGCAAACCGGGAAAGATCTTTCATCTGAAAGGAGCTGACCAGGGGTCGTTCGTCAGCCGTCCTTCAGGCCTTGTGACGTTGTTCAGGGGACTGTGCCCGGGCGGTGTCCCGAGCGAAGATAGTCTAGTGATCCAGCCGGTCCAGTTGCCGACTTTCTGTAACGACTTCATGGGGCGAGGGGGAGTATATCCCAAGAAGAATCCTCGATGCAACGGGTGGATCACCCCAACAAACCGTCGATGGGCTTACCTAGTTGACTGGGCCTTGAAGCACTGTCAGAGAGAGCTGGAGGGCATTGGGCTGTATGCCGCTGTGAGTGCGACCAGTGTTGGGTTGCCTCCTAACCCTAATCTGTTCCTGGCGCTGATGGAGCGATACATTTCGCTCACCGGGACTTTCGCCACTCCACTGGGGGAGTTGGGATTGGCCCTCCATGAGATGGCAGTGATCTCGATGCTGCCAATGGGGGATACCCCATATGAAGAGTACGTCCCCACCAATCGGGAGTTGGGGGATTCGGACTCTCGGGTGGTGGAGGTGTATCAGGAGTTGATGTGCCACTACTTCGCGTGCACTGCTTTTTATGACGAGCCTTCTGATTTGGCTCACACCACCAAGTGGACGTCCTACCTCTTCTTCCACCGGGCCAGGGCCGCCAAGCCGGAGAAAGTTTCGGGGGGCAAGGATGAGCTCGTGAACTGTTTGGGAGCGCTTAGTGCCCAGGTCGTCGAGGCTCTTATGGATGACGCCAAGGCTCCGGACCAGATTCTTGACGACGGGGTAGGAAAGTATCCCGAAGGCACTAAGGCCTATAGCTACTTGAGGCGTTGTCGCAGGCCTCTGTCTAAGGAAGTCCAGCTAGCCGGTTTTCTCTCCATATGGCTGCGTCGAGTAGTGGTACCCGGTACTGCATCTGCGGACCATATTTACCGGAATATCCTGTGGCGTGCGGTGCGTCTGGTGTTTGGGGCAAGACTGGGCTTGCTCCCTGCTATGGTGTGCCGTATACAGGCTGGCCTGAGGGCCATGACTGACGGGCTGCTCGCCGATGAGACTCGGCGTGAAAGCTTTCCCCGGGTGGAATTACCATACCTGTATTTGATGGGATGGTTAATTCTGCACAACCCCCGGGTGATGTCTCCTGGCTCTGGTAGTAGCTCGGGGGGTAGCTTCCTGCTGAATTACAAGGACTCCTCCTGGAATGTGAACACAGTTTTAGACTGTCGGTTGACACTGAGTCTCAGTCACGGCTGGAAGCTCCTTTGCATTGTCCCCTTGGTATATCGTAATTAATCGGGGATTAGGCTGGAGGATTCAGGCGGAGAGAAGACCAATCTTTCTCCGGATGCTTTCAAATGGTTGATCTGCATCAGGCCCTCCCATTTGTTATATAGAAGTGAAGACCATTGCTTCTTCGAGCCTTACTTGCCTAGTCGGTTTGCCAGGCAACTTGGGTACGACCAGTTGCACGTGGGAAATGCCGTCACCAGCTTCAGGTCCAGGGGCGGACTCATTGATGGAGCCAGAGGATGGCAATATTTTATCATGGGATGCACTGGGGCAATTTTTACCGTGCCGGTCGTCACACCCTCCACGGAGCTGCGCATCTTATATTCGTATGCCCAGTTCTACGTGGCGGTTAACACCTTCCACCGTGATTTTGACATGCGTAGGAGTTTTAGGGTGCCGTCTTCCACGCCTGGGGGAAGAGTCGAAGTTCCTTCGATTTCTTCCGACGAGGGTGAGGAGTTTGCTACTCCTGATGAGCCGCTGGTGTCGGTGCCGAGGTGTGAAGTGCCTCTGCCTGCGGGGGCCTTGGTAGTCTCTGGGAAGCGAAGGGCTGCCGCTCCCAAGGAGGCTTCTTCTCGCAAGAGAAAGAGGATGGTCAATCGTTCCCCCCGGATTCCTGGCATTGAGGCTCCTAGAGAGGGACCTGCTGCCTCGCCTGTCGAGGATGCTTCCCTGATCGGAGGTTCCCCGACTTCTAGAGAGGGACCCCCAGCTTCGGCTGGCGGTGCTGGAGAATCTTCGTTAGCGGCTTTTGTCACTGCTACCGCTCCAGGTAGTGGAACGAGATTGCCTGCGTGGCCGAGGCAGATGGAAGGATCTTTCCCTAGACCAGTAACGGATAAAACCCCTGTCGTGCCTGTGAGCATGCTTGGCAAGGTTCCAGCTGACGAACCTCGACTGCGTCTTGGTGGAGGCTTGGTAGATCTTTTGGCGATATCAGTTGCCCCACCCCCTTCTCCAGGTATGACAGTTCGCATTACGTCATTAAGGCGTGATTTAGCTACATCGGCTGCAGATGTGTCGTATATGCCGCTGGCCATGGGTAAATGTCATCTTTATGTCTCCTTTTTAGAAAGAGTACCATTATATTGATGTCAACTCTCTTGTCCTCTTCCCAGGGGATGGCGTCCACGGGGAATACAGCCCTGAAGCGCCTTCTGGCTCTGCTCCGGCTCCTGGCGATGATACGGAGGCGTTTGACTTTGAGGAGGAAATATCTTCGGGTGCCGGTTCGCCTGTTGAAGAGGCTTTGATATCCCAAGAAGAGGGAGAGCCTGACATTGCGACCACTCCGGTTGTTGTAGATGCACCTCCTTTGGTCGTACCATTTGTTGAATCCACGGTTGTGACCACTTTGTCTGTAATCATTCCTGGAGGGGGACTTGCCAATGCCGCGGCCACTCCTGGAACCCAATCGGATCTAGCTGCGTTGACTGAGCAATATACCAGCGTCTTCTATGCTACTTTAAAAGCGCTGATACCGATGGTGCTGAAGGGGAATCTGGATCTCGAGCGCCTGAAGAAGTCCTCTCGGATCCCGATAGAGACGATCCGGGATTTTGACGGTACCGGGGTAGCTGATGCCCTGGAGGCGATGGTTAATGGTTTGAGCAACCCATTAACGAATATCTGCGGCTAACTCGGGACGGCATTGAATCTGAGGTCCAGTCCAGATACAACTCCATGACTGCACGGTTTACCAAACAGATGGAAAGCTTAGATAAACTCGTTCAAACACGTCAGCTGTAGATGGACGAAAGAACGACCGTCGTAGAGGAGGCCCTTGCTCTTCAACTAAGGTGCCAATCCGAGCATGAAGGGAACGTAGCGAGGGTTCGTAAATTGAAAGAAAAGCTCGCTCAGGCAGAGGAGTGGGCTTTCCAGTCGCTGGCAGGTCTAGATGTAGCGACTGGTCGATTAAACGCAGCGCGACGGGATCTGGATCGTGCAGAAGCTGCCCGTGCGGGTGTTCGTCGGGCGAGGGCCGAATTGTCCCTCAGGGGAGACAACGAGGCACGACTGGAGCAGGCCCGCGCTGATGCCTTGGTTTCCAGGGATGAGAGGATAGCTGCACTGACGAAGCTGATTCGCGATCTGACTGCTCCCCCACAATGATGTACCCTTTCTTCTTTTGTTTGCTTCCCGATATAATTTTGCTCTTTCTTGGGAATAAATAAAGCAAACTCTTTTCTGACTTTGTAGACCTATCATTTCGGAATGTAAATGACAGGTTTTGGGCGAGGGTGATATCAGAGGTGATATGGACATGATAGGCTCTCAAGAAACTTTAGCAGGACATACTTATGTAGAGGTCATACGGACATGATAGAATATGCTTTGACTAAGGCTTGTAGGCAAGATACTATCAGAGGTGATATGGACATGATAGGCTCTCAAGAAACTTTAACCGGACATACTTATTCAGAGGTCATACGGACATGATAGAATACGACCCAACTAGTTTTGTTTTGGAAGTAGTTTTGTCAGAATTAAGGTTTTTGCTATATTCCAATTGAGCAGAGGAGGTTAAGCATAGTACCTTTTCAGGAATTTACCGTTGATAGGAGCCATTAACAGGTCTCCATTAGGCTGGGCTAACCTGTAAGCGCCATTTGAGAACGTCGTCTCGATCACATAAGGACCCTCCCATTTGGGCTGGAATTTGCCTTTACTCCTGTGAGTAAGAATCATCGGCCTTCTTACGGCTAGAACTAGCTCGCCGACTTTGAACACTCTTTTCTTTACTTTATAATTAAAAGCTTTGGAAATGCGTGCTTGGTAGAGCGCGATGCGCTGTTGAGCTTGGAGGCATTTTTCGTCTAATCCTTCTAGCTCCTGAAGCCTTAAAAGGTCATTCTTTTCTTGAGTCAGTTTGTTAGCCACGGCTATCCTGAGTGACGGGATCTGGATTTCAATGGGGAGAACTGCTTCGCTCCCGTAGACCAGTGAGAATGGAGTACAACCTGTCAGTGTTTGTACCGTTGTGCGGTATGCCGAGAGACATTTGCCTAGTCTCTCATTCCAATATCTTTTGTTCGAAGAGACGAACTTCTTCAAGAGTTTGATAATGGTTTTGTTGAAGGCTTCCGCCAAACCATTAGCAGCTGGATAATACGCCGTAGAGGCAATATTATGTATCCGATTTTTATCGCAAAATCGATGAAACGCTTGACTGATGAACTGAGGCCCATTGTCGTGAATTATCCTCCGAGGTACCCCGAAGTGATAGATGACGTGATGCTTGATGAAGCTGATCACATTAGACGCCTTTACCTCAGCAAGAGGGATCGTCTCTGCCCATTTGGAGAAGTAATCCGTGATGGCCAGTATGAACTGGTGACCCCTGGAAGAAGACGGGTGAATAGGACCGACGACATCCATACCCCATGCTTCGAAAGGCCAGGATGCAACCGTAGGATATAGATATTCAGACGGTTGATGTATGAAGTCTGCATGGACCTGACAGGCTCTGCATTGTCTTGCATAGTTGATCGCGTCTGTGATTATAGCGGGCCAGTAATAGCCCATTCTCCTGATACGATCCTGTAGCTTAGGACCGGGCTGATGCGCTCCGCATACGCCGTTGTGAGCTTCACGGGTAATCTGCTGTGCTTCGTCGTCAGAGAGACACCTCAATAGCAGTCCGTCATAGGTCCGGCGATATAGGCATTGTGAAGATGCATCGAAGTAGAAGCGTAAAGATCGTCTTTTGACGGATACCGCTTCTTTAGGATCCTCTGGCAAGATTCCGTATGCCACAAAATCTATAAAGGGACTCTTCCAATCTCTTCTAGGAGGATTGGCGTGTACAGCGTAGCTGCGTTCTATGTGAGAGTTGTTTTTCACACAGAATAAATCTCTGTTAAGAAGGATTACCAAATCCTGCCTTCTTATAGGAGTAGCTAAATCTGCGGCTAGACTGGCTAGGGCATCAGCTTCAAGATTCTGGGATCGAGGTACATGCTCCAGGAAGAACCCTTTGAATGTCACGGCTATCTCGACCGTTGCTTGGTATAGGGGATGAGGTCTGGATTCCGGACTTCATATATTCCTCTGACTTGATTGACGATAAGCAGAGAATCACCGAAAGCTTCCAGGGATTCGACCCCCAGTTCTTTAGCGACTTGGAGCCCGATTAACAGAGCGTTATATTCTGTCACGTTGTTGGAGCAGGGCTTGTTGAGAGAGTATGCTCGGTAGATGACGAGTTTGTCGGGAGTAACCAGGATGATTCCTACTCCTTAGACCACTTTTCCCTTGGGACTAGCCCTGGAGGCACCATCGAAGAATAGTTGCCATGCGTCACTTTCCATCGCGGAATTACATTCTACAACTTCGTCAGGGATGTCCTCGTACAACTTGGAGGTCTCCGGGATTGGATGAGCAGCTAGAAAGTCGGCCAATGCTTGGCCTTTGATGGACTTCTGGGGGACGTACACCATGTCATATGGTGTTAACAGCATCGCCCAAGTTGCGAGTCGGGAATTAAGAGCACTTAGCTTGCTCATTAGTACTCGAAGAGGGTTGATCCTGGAGATGATATGGATAGTCTGGCCGGTGACATAGTGCCGCATTTTCTGGATAGCGAACATCAGAGCCAAGCATTCTTTCTCCACTGGGTTGTACCGGTGTTCGGCTCCGATCATCATTCTACTTAGATAGTAGATAGCCTGTTCATGCCCTACATCGTTCTTCTGTGTAAGAAGAGCTCCCAAGGCATGGTCCATTGCTCGAACGTATAGGAAGAATGGTCTTCCTATGACGGAAGGCACCAGAACTGGCGGATGAGTGAGGTAGTATTTGATATCGTCAAACGCTTGTTAACAGGCTTCGTCCCATACGAAGGATACACCATTCTTCATGAGGCGAGAAAAAGGCTGACATCTCCCAGAGAGGTTGGATATGAATCTCCGGATGTAAGCCAGGCGTCCCTGAAATCCTCTAAGTTCTCTCAGATTGCGGGACGGTCGCATTCCTATGATGGCCTGGACTTTATCAGGGTCCACTTGTATGCCTTTGGCGGTAATGACAAATCCCAGGAATTTGCCGCTAGATACACCCAGAAAGGACTTCGTAGGATTCATCTTGAGTTAATGTTGGCGCATTAACTCGAACACCGTCCTTAAGTCTCGAACGTGATCATCTTTGAGGCGGCTTTTGACAGCTATGTCGTCCACGTAACATTCCACTATTTTGCGTAAGTGCTCATGGAATATGTTACTCATAGCTCGTTGGTATGTAGCCCTGGCGTTCTTCAACCCGAAGGGCATTACTGTATAGCAATATACCCCTAGTGGTGTTCGGAAGGCGGTATGCTTCTCGTCCCCAGGATGCATCTTGATCTGATTGTACCCTGAGAATCCGTCCATGAAAGATATGCGTTCAAAACCGCAGGTGTTGTCGATCATGATGTCTGTGATGGGAAGAGGGAACGCATCCTTGGGGCAGGCTGCATTCAGGTCTCGATAATCGATGCAGATGCGTATTTTCCTATTTTTCTTCATGACTGGGATAACGTTGGCGACCCAGTCGGGATATTGTTCTTCCCGGATGAAACCGCAGGCTATCAACTTCTTGACTTCGGCTTTAATGGCGTCTATTATATCCGGACGGAACCGGCGCTGGTGCTGCTTTACAGGCTTTGAACTGGGCGATATGTTGAGCTTGTGGGTAGCCATCTTTGGATCAAGTCCTGGCATATCCTCGTAATTCCACGCAAAGACGTTGATGTATTCTTTTATCAGTCGAATAACTTCTTCCCTTTCAGCTGGGGAAAGATTGTTACTGATAAATATCGGTCTTGATAAGAGTGTATCCCCAACGTCGATCTGGATAACTTCATCTTCAGTGGGAGGTTCTCTCTGTTCGAAGCGGAACTCCCATTGTGTATCCATTTGTTGAGCCTAAGAGTCATTTTCAAACGGCTCAGGCTCTGGTTCGTCTGCTTCGAAGGGATCTGTCACTACCATATTTACTGATAATGTTTGTTCGAGAGCATCAGGTGAGTCGGAGGGCGACGAGCCGTCTTGAAAGGAGGAAATGACATCCTTGCTTGATTTGGAGGAGGTGGCATACCCTAACCCGAAACGGGTTTGTTGATAGCGGGGATTGCCGAACAGTGGCGTTCGTCTGCCCTTTTCATAGTTGAGGCCTGGCTTCCGCTTCAAGTCGTAGCCCATGTTTTGCATGATCCTCAATGCCTGTGGGCTGTATTGGTGAACCTGCATTCTCCCAGTATCATCGTTGAAAGAATCTTCTTGGACAGTTGGTTGATTGCGCTCGCGGCCGAAGACTATTGTACGCTGACTGCTGCAGGTGGGTGGAACAAGGAAGATAGAGTCCTCTTGCGGTCCGTATGTCGTGACGACACTGGATGATGATGTCACCTCCCATATGTATGGATGATAGGAATTCATAGCTGCCAAGAATTTTTGTGCTATAGGTTCTATATCGTCATGGGGAGAGGATTCCTGGTTCGAAATCGGAGCACTGACATACTGGAAAAGGGGATGTTTATTATCATCTGGAACTCCATTCCTGGTTGCATTTACATCAGTCGGCTGCCTGTTGCGCCGAAGGTTGATGACCAAGGGAGGAAGCTTCTGGTTCAAAGTGATCATGAGAGGATCACCCCCTTTTCCTGACCTGGATTTGTTCAGGTGGATAGCCATAGGTTCCATGGCTCTTGGACGAGTGGTTCGTCCCTTTACCCTGATTGACAGGGGTAGTGCGGCAGAGGGTTCTTCTGGCTTCCGGTGGGATTCCTTCTCTGCTTTGTCTGACACCTCTTTTGTGTGGTCTTGAGAGTACAACATGGCGTCGAAATAGTAGGATTCTATTCCTTTAAACGGGTTTAGGTCAGCAACCTCCGTTTGTACTGTTTCTTGTGCGTCTACATATTTAAGGCATTGATGTAGGGTTGAAGGAACGATGTTGTGGTCGTGGATCCATAGTCTTCCCAGCAAAATGTTGTAGGATACCTCTGAATCGATGACGTAACATGTGGCTACCGATCTGAGGTTGCCAATTTGGATCCTTAGACGAATTTTTCCCAACGGCTTACTTCTTCCAGCGTTGAAACCCACGATCGTGGTGGTGGTGAAAGCTAATTCACTGGTAGGGATTCTCAGCGGTCTGAGCAGACTGTGAGGGATGATGCTGATTGATGATCCCGGATCTATGTGAATCCGGTCGACCTCCATGGAACCGATGTACCCGGTGTAATAGAGGGGCCTGTCATGCCTGTTATGTTTCAATAGCATGTCGTCTTGAGTGAAAGTGATATTTGGCACCACCTCCATCACACTGTGGCACTGGGGACACGCTACTGGTTCTTCGTCGGGGGACTTGAGCTAGGTCAAGCATGCCTCCGCCTGCATTAGTGCTTCACTCAGGGCTAGACGAGTGTCCTAGGAGAGCCTGAGTAGCTCGAAGATGGACAGCCTGGCTGGTGTATTAGCCAGTTGGGCCAGGATGTCGAAGTTGTATGGCTTCTCTAAACCTTTGTTAGGGATGTTTTTCACAGGTTTATCAAAGCGAACTTCTTTCTGTTTCCCCTTGTCCGTTGAAGTCGGCCTTGCAGGATCGGTCTCTGGCATGACGGACTCGGGTCCCGAAGGTTTGGCGGCTAAAGTATCCGCTGGTGCACCTTCCTAATTTGCTTCGTAGTCATTGAGGTAAGCTCTCCCTGAACGGGTTGCGGCTAGTACCTCGTCCTCGTCTGACGGTGAAGAAGTCGCAACCATATGGCATGGTTTGCATTTCTTTCTAGATGCAGCTCTAGTAGTATTAGACTCTTTCTCGAGCTCTGACACCAAATCCGGATGAACCCACATGATCTCGCCCCGCCGGGTGGTTAGGGGTACCAGGTCGTGATTTTGACCCCTAGCTGGAGGGAGATTGACGATGTTCATCGTGGTCCGAGAGATGGGCGCAACACCATTCGGGACCTCCTGGGGAGGCAGATTGCCAAACTGTAGAGAGATTATGTTGGCTGTGACCGTCTTCTCAGTGTTGTGCAGAGTTATGGCTTTGGCATCGATCAAACCCTGGATCTTCCTTTTCAGTATGTAACACGCCTTCGTCGGGTGGTGCACATATCTATGGAAGATGCAGTATTTGGGGTCGTTAGTACTGCCGACTTTTTGGGGCCGCTTCAACTCCGGAAGGGTGATCTTGCCACTTTTGACGAGACACTCGAATATACTTGGGATATCCTCATCGTCAAAGGAGTAGACTTCTACGGGCCTGGACGTCCCTGGTCTCGTCTGCGTGGTTGCCGCCATCTTTTGTCTGGACGTATTGACCGTCAGAGCTTCTTTCCCTTTTGGACCACGAGGATGGTCGCTGCTGGGAGATGACTTCTTGCCTCTGTCAGAGGCAGAGATCATGATGCCATTGTCGCGCGCCTTGTGACTGTTGTCTTCAGCGGCTACGGCCGAGAGGATGAACGAGGGCCAATCACAGAACTGATATGGTCCCGTGAACACCGAGACCACGGGAAGGAGGTTCTTCCTGTAAATGTCTACCAACGCAGAGTCTGGAACTCCTGGAGGCATCTGTAAGGTGGCCTGACAAAAACGCTCGATGAAGGTACGAACGTCCTCTTTTTCTCTCTGTTTGACTTCGATGAGAGAGGACATGGACATGTCCATTCCTCCCTCGTAGAATCGCATAAAGAATAAGGCTTTGAAGTCCTCGAAGGAAGTGATGCAGTTGTCCGCCAAGCTACGGTACCACTGATAGGCTACTCCCGAGAGACAACCTTTGAACACCCGAGTGAGGAGGGTGTCGTTCCCTTGCAGCAACACTGTCATCATACTGAAATAGTTTATGTATTGACTAGATGACGTTTTTCTCTCGAACAGGGCCATGGTCTGAGGTTTGTACCTTGGAGGAAAAGGGACATCTTCCCAGATAGCTGGATAAGGCTGGTTGATTCCCAGTTTCTTGAGCTGATCTTTGTGCTTCAAGGTGTCGAACTGGGCTTTCAACTCCCATACTGCCTACATCAGATTTTCTATTGAAAGCGGGACTACGGAGTGGTGCAGAGTTGGTTGTATTGTGACTCCAACGGGAGGCAATATATTCTCCGAAAGCGGAGGAACCGCCGACTCTTGATCTAGAGCGGGTCCTTGGCTTGGATTGGGTGGCGACAAGTCCACCCCCACACGTATCTGAGTTGGCGGGATCGATGCTTGAGCCATGGCAGTTGCGTGCTGAGTTAGCATCATCTGGTGCATGTTTTCCATCATGGATTGTATTTATTTCAGAGATGTCTCCAGCGTAGTGATGCATTGCTCCGCGTTTCCCGATGGTGAAGCCTCCTCGCGTTCATCTTCAACGGCGTAAACTCCCATCTCCCTGGGTGTCATTGAAGGATTAGTATAGGTCGCTGTAGAAGTCGACTCTACACTTTCAGCATTTGATTCGGGAGCTTGGCGGTACTCGGCGTCGGAATCAGAAGAGGACGAAGCTGGTTGTCGTGACCTTGCACGAGTGTTTTGGAATACCCCGGCTTCAGCGTTCCTGAGGAGCTCATTGAACCTCCTTTAGCTCGGAGGCCTGGAGGGATGACGTCTTGAGTTCAAACCTCGTCTAGGCATGTGTGAGGCCATGTTTACAGATATATGCGCGGGCTCCTTTTTCTGGAAAGACAGAGAGTAGCTTAACCGGTCGAAAATCGATCGTCTCGTTTTAGAGCAGCAGCAGTCAATCACAACCCTATGACTATTACAACAGTGCTCGCCAGGAGGCGTAATAGACACATTGGAAGGTTCCCTCCCTTTATGCTTCTGGATTAGATATTTGCGCAGGTTAGGGGGAATTGCAGAAGAAGACGATTGCTTGTTTCTTCTGTTCTCGTCAGCGGGCATGCGGAGGTTGGGCACTATGGCTCTTGCTATGCCACCTGTGTATAACAGGTTGGCCATCTGGGTGGCGGATAACCCTGGGGGAGGGTGCCTCTCCGTATTTTGAGCTTGCTTTACGTCGAGGGATTTCGCCTGGCGTAATTTGGAGTTTTGCTCAAACGGACGTAAAGCTGAAGAGGTCCTCAGTCGGCCATCGGCTTCTCGCATAATCCGGAGGGTATGCAGATTGTCCCCTCGCTGGCGTAAAGGCTGAGGAGTTGAATACTCTGCCGCTTGCTTGCCTTCGCGGAGACCGCAGTGCTCATCTGGTTTCCCGTAGAGGTCAGATGTCGTCTTGCGTGCGGGGCGCGACTTGTACTTCCGATTTGGCGCTAAGGCATCATCAGAAGTTTTGTCTGTACCGCGCGTAGCGGGAGACTGGTTTCTGCGCGTAGAGCGCAGTGGATACTCCTGGGTCAGCGCTGAGGCTTTGCCCGAAGTTTTGTCTGTACCGCGCGTAGCGGGAGACTGGTTTCTACGCGTAGAGCGCAGTGGATACTTCTAGGTTAGCGCTGAGGCTTTGCCCGAAGTTTTGTCTGTACCGCGCGTAGCGGGAGACTGAATTTTACGTGCGGGACACGGAGGGAGCAATGCTACAACCTCATTGGTCGAAGAGATCGGAGAGATCGGAGAGATCGGAGAGTCTACAGGAATGGTAGAGGATGTCTTGGGCATCCAGACCTTGTGCAGCTTCCTATTGTTTTGGACGGAGAGAGGGTGAGAGCTACCCCCGGTTCGAAGCATGTCTTCGTAGGCAGACTGGTCGAATTGGACGATCAGTGTCTTCTTTACGGTCCCTATAGGTACCGCATCGTGTTGAGCAATTACTTCCTCATCAGAAGAGAAAGACTTCCCCAGCAGAGTCGCCATCTTGTTTGTGGTAGAAAACGAAAAGAATGAAAGATGTATTCAAGACGGGGTTTACACAAGACCCGTATTCTTTTGTTTACAAACAAACTTGTACAATGTAATCCTATACGAGGATGTGGGAGTACAATTTATTTAATCTGGGTATAAATTGCTACAGGTGTCTGATCTGCAGTCAATCACTTTAGTCCTTGGACCACACGATGGTGAAGAAGTGCCGTAGAAGACAGGAGGTAGCTTCGAAGGTTGCAAAAGAGGGTGGACGCACGATGCCAAGGTCGTCGATCCCTACCCCTTGCCTGAGCTCCGGGTTCCTCTCTCTCTCTCTCTCTCGATCTCTTCTCTCTTCTTGTTTTTCTTGACCCTGTCCGATCTCCTTTTCAGAAGTCTGATCGTTGATCAATTTCTTCGACCTTGGATCTGATATTGGTTTTCTTGACCAATTTCCCACCTTGTTCCTCATTGATAGAGGTCTCTATTTATAGAGTTTTAGTGACAGTGACGACTCAGTTGGTGTAAAAACCGAGGAGTGGAATCACAGCACCCTTTTACACGACGGTTAAAATAACCAATGCCTACGTATAGATGATCCTTTGAATGAGCGTATAACGCGGGTCCAACTAAGGGACACAACGCATATTGTTGCTACGAAGATCACGGCGTAAAAGCCACGTAGGTAGGTATCCTCCGTGTAGAAGAGGTAGGCGTAAAAGCCAATGTCTGTCACCATGGCATAGAAGCCAGGTAGGCATAGAAGCCTGATGGCATAGAAGCCGAGTGAGCATAGAAGCTGAGGAGGCGTAGAAGCCGAGAGAGCATAGAAGCTGAGGAGGCATAGAAGCCGAGAGAGCATAGAAGCTGAGGAGGCGTAGAAGCCCTGAGAGCATAGAAGCTGAGGGGGCGTAGAAGCCCTGAGAGCATAATAGCTGAGGGGGCGTAGAAGCCCTGAGAGCATAACAGCTGAGGGGGCGTAGAAGCCCAGAGAGCATAACAGCTGAGGGGGCGTAGAAGCCCTGAGAGCATAACAGCTGAGGGGGCGTAGAAGCCCTGAGAGCATAACAGCTGAGGGGGCGTAGAAGCCCTGAGAGCATAACAGCTGAGGAGGCGTAGAAGCCCTGAGAGCATAACAGCTGAGGGGGCGTAGAAGCCCAGAGAGCATAACAGCTGAGGGGGCGTAGAAGCCCTGAGAGCATAACAGCTGAGGGGGCGTAGAAGCCCTGAGAGCATAACAGCTGAGGAGGCGTAGAAGCCGCTGCGCAATGCTGAGTGCTGACGTGGACGTCTTTAGCCGAAATTACGGCTTTTGAAGATATAATCAAATCTCTCGCATTAAATGCGGAGATCTGCCACCATCCTGTGCATTAATCGCATGAAATGGAAACTATCAGAGGTAGGTACTCGCCTGATGTCCTGAGCAACTGATGAGGATCGAGGTCCGGACCGGTGTCGCAAGGACCTAATGCGAAAAGCAAGGATTAAACAGGGTTCTAAGCATTTAAACTGATATAAAATAATTAAAAACAGGCTTCTAGGGCTATTCTAGGTCGAACGGGTCAAACCGGTAAAAATCGGGTCAAAAAGTCAACCCGGGGTCCAAAAAGTCAACTCTAGGTCAAAACTAGGTCAAACGTTGACTTTTACGGTCAACGGGAACAATTATGGTCAAAGCTAGGTCAAACTAGGGTGCCCCTGAAATTCTAGGTCAAACCGAGCTCATTAAGCTACTAAACTCACAAACTCGCCTAATCGAGATACCGGGATACCCTCGGTATCCGATACCTCGCCCTAGGCCACGCACCCCGCCTAAACCCGCTAAAACCTATGCTAGCACGCGTAATTATATATATATAAACATATAAAAATCACTCCCAAGCATTTCCTAGGCTAATGCTCAAATACCCCGCTCGAAACTCAATACCTTGAATATCTCAAGGTATCGAGATACCTCGGTATCTCAAGGTATTGAGGTTTCGCCCTAAGGCCCTCTAACTAGCTATCTAGCTATTAATTATGCACCTAGTTATTAATCTAGGCTAGGTAATATAGATATCTACTATCTATTAATACATCTAAGTAGGTATCTACCTATATACATATATATATCCACACACACATACCCAATTACCCATTACCTTACCTATCACATAAATATATATATATATATATATATATATATATATATATATATATATATATATATATATATATATATATATATATATATATATATATATATATATATATATATATATACTATCTAGATATCTCTAGGTATTCATATAACTATATGTATATAGATATATATACACCTTAGATAGATAACTACCTATCTACCTATGTATCTATCCATAGATAGATCTATCTATAATACTATCTATCTATCTATTCTAGTAACTATCTACCTATCTAATTATCTACATATCTATCTAATATATCTATATCTCTATATATAACACTCTCTCTCTCCCTCACTAGCTACGCCAATCCTCGCTGCTACCTGCTATGCTAGCTGCTGCTGCTGCTTGTGCTGATGCTGCTGCTGCTGCCTCTTGGAGCTGCTGCTGCTGCTCCCTCTTCATACTGCTGCTGCTGCTCTGCCTAGCAGCAGCTAGCTGCTGCTGTTGCAGCTGAACTGCTGCTGCTGCAGTTCAGTTTCTTCACCCCCTCGCTCTCACAAGCACACACACACACACGCCTATATACTTATATATATATACCACTATATATATATATATATATATATATATATATATATATATATATATATATACACATATCTCTATATATATATAACTAGATATATATATATACACTTACATCTATTCTAACACACTCACTAACACACACACCTACACACTCACAAACACACTAATACACACACTCACGCACAAATACACACACACACATAAATATATATACATAGCTACATATATATATACACTTAATATATATATATATATATATATATATATATATATCTACACACACTCTCAACTATATATATATATCTACACATACTCTCAACTATATATATATATATACATACACCTATATATATATATACACATACACACACACAAGCACACTTACACATATACATATATATATATATACACATAGACATATACATATACAAGTATATAAATATAAATACACACATATATATATAAATATATATACATAAACACACATACATATATATAAATATATATATATATATAGACACATATCAATACAAACACAACCACGCACACAACACTCAAACCACACGCCCTACTCACGCCTAACGACCCCGACACTCACCAATACCCTAAAATATATAAAATATAGCCCAAAAACTCTAGCACACACTCCCCGATACTAACCCAATACGCGCACAAAGCCGAAACAAGGAAACCAAGTCGAAATGGCCGTTCGGTCATTTCGACGAACACGTGGTGCGCGGCTCGGAAAACCTCCTGAAACGCACACCAAACGAACTCGGAATCGGCCCAAAATTTACCCACGCGCTCTACACGATGTCTAGATCCTAGAAAATGCACTCCCACGTCGATTCTAGGCCCGTGGCAGAAACGCACACGCACTTAGAATCGGCGACAACGAAAAGCCCCAATTTCGCCCGAAACGCACGTTTCTCCGCGACACGGCTTCCCGTGTCCGAACGGAGACACGCACTCACCCTCTAGACACCCGACAACGTCTACCTAGGTCCATCTAACCTAGGGCATCACCCAAAATTGGGCCAAATTCGGATTCCACCCGAATTCGACACAAAACCTAATGTCAAAGTCTCTAAACTCACCCAAACTAGTTCCAACTTCCTCCTACGGGTAGGGTTAGGGTCTAGGAGGGTTCTACAACACTAATTACACTACACAAAAATAATTAGAAAGGGAAAAGTTAGGTTTTACCTCTTGGGAATTGGAATCCCAAGGCCAAAGTCTCACAATCCCTAGAATTCACCTCCCTCAAGCTCCAAGCCACCAATTCTAGCTCTCACACTAGATCTAAGCTTCTCACACCTAGGTTGGGAAAAATGAAAGGTTAGGGTTAGCTTAAAGAAGAAGGAATGGAAGAAAGAAGAAGAAAAATGGAAGAAGAGACTTACTTTGGAGGAAGAAGGAGAAGAAGAAGAAGAAGTGGAGAAGAAGAAATGAAGAAGAAGAAGTGGAAGAAGTGGAATAAAGAGGAGGGGGACTGCTCCTTGCTGCTGGAATTCGGAAATAGGGGGGGTAGGTAGGCCGGCCATGGAATTAAATGGGTACATAAGTCACCTAATTCCCAAAATGCCCCTACTCACTTAGTTTTGGGTTTCGGGTTCCAAATGCGCTCAAACTAGTTCCAAATCTCTCCAACTAACCTCCTAAAAATAAAATAATAAATCTAAGCCCCAAAATAATTCTCACAAGGGTGTGGGCTGGGTCGGACATGGGTCCACTAGGGTCTGACATGGGTCCAAGCTAGCCAAAACCCTAAAACAATCATTAAAAAAAATAATACAATCACTATTTAAATATAAATATAATTAATTAAATATAATTCACAATTTATAAAATAAAAATAAAAAAATAACCCTATTTTCTAGAATTGGGCAGTGACAAGCCTACCCTCCTTAAAATAATTTCGTCCTCGAAATTAAAAGACGAAACTAGGACAGGAATGCAAAGAAAGAACCATACCTCAGGGCTCGAAGAGATAAGGGTACCGCTCGCGTATTTCATCCTCCCTCTCCCAGGTCGACTCTCCTGGAGAGTGATGCCTCCACGCGACGCGAACCAAGGGAATAGTCTGGTTCCTCAACACCTTCTCCCGCCGATCCAGAATCTCCACCGGCTGCTCTGGATAGCTAAGAGTAGGGCCCACCGCGATCTCCGAGTGATCCAATACGTGACTGGGATCCGCCACGTACCGTCTCAACTGCGACACGTGGAACACATCATGAACTCCCTCCAGCGTAGGCGGCAACTCAAGCCTATACGCCACGGCACCGACCCTCTCGAGAACACGGAAGGGTCCGACGAAACGTGGGCTAAGCTTCCCGCCTCCACCGAAGCGAATAGTGCCCCGCGTCGGAGAAATCCTCAGGAACACCAGATCTCCAACCTAGCACAAACAAGGTCTCAGCACTTAGTCTAAAATAAGCAAACACAAGAACAAAATCTAGATTCTAAGCTATACCTCGAACTCCAAAGGTCTCCGGTGGCTATCGGCCCAATGCCGCTGCCTGTCCTGCGCCACCCGAAGTCTATCTCTAATGAGCTTGACCTTCTCTGCCGCATCAACCACCATCTCCGGGCCAAGCAAAGCTCTCTCACCTACATCATCCCATGACAATGGAGTACGACACCTTCGTCCATACAATGCCTCGAAAGGTGACATCTCGATACTGGCTTGGTAGCTGTTGTTGTAAGCAAACTCTACCAAGTGCAAGTGATCCTCCCAAGAGCCTCTGAAATCCAAAACACAGGTCCGAAGCATGTCCTCAAGTGTCTGAATGGTCCTCTCTGACTGACCATCCGTCTGTGGGTGATACGCACTACTAAACTTGAGCTGGGTGCCCAAGCTAGCCTGTAGACTCCTCCAGAAATGCGAAGTGAAGCGACTGTCCCGATCTGATACTATGCTCACTGGAACTCCATGCAGTCTGACTATCTGGCGCACATACATCTCTGCGAGTCTCTCTGTAGACGTACCCACTTTGAATGGTAGAAAGTGGGCCGATTTGGTCAACCTGTCCACGATGATCCAAATCGCATCTTTCTCGCCTGGAGAACGGGGAAGTCCAGAAATAAAATCCATGGTCACATGCTCCCATTTCCACTCCGGAATGGGTAACGGCTGGAGTAAACCTCCTGGCCTCTGCCTCTCCGCCTTCACCTGCTGGCACACTAAGCATCGGGATACGAAGCGCGCTACCTCTCGCTTCATCCCGTACCACCATACATGCTGTCTCAGATCTCTATACATCTTGTTGGCACCGGGATGCATAGAGTACTGGGATCGATGCGCCTCCTGGAGAACCTCCTCGCGCAATGACCCACTAGGCACACACAACCTGGTACCGTGCCGCAAAGAACCATCATCAGCAATGGTGAAGTCATCTGCTAATCCCATCTGAACCTGCTCCCTGATGCTCCTCAGGGACTCATCCTCAAACTGTGTAGCCCTGATCCGATCTACCAACTCTGACTGAATCTGCAGTCCCCACATCTGCATCTCAACTCCAGGCACTATCACCTCAATGCCCAAGCTCTCTAGATCTGCCAGAAGATAGCGATCTGTAGTCAGGCACATAGCTACCGGATACCTGCTCAATGCATCCGTAACTACGTTCGCCTTCCCTGGATGGTACTGCAATGATATGTCGAAGTCTTTCATCAACTCCAACCATCTCCTCTGCCTCATGTTCAGCTCTTTTTGGGTAAACACATACTTCAAGCTCTTGTGGTCTGTGAAGATCTCCACACGCTCTCCGTATAAATAGTGTTTCCACAACTTCAGAGCAAAAATGACTGCTGCTAACTCCAAATCGTGGCTAGGATAATTCTTCTCATAAGGACATAATTGCCTGGAAGCATAGGCAATCACCCTCCCATTCTGTTGCAACACACAATCCAGTCCCTTCCCCGATGCATCACTATAGATAGTGAATCCTCCAGAACCTGATGGCAACGTCAACACTGGAGCTGTCGTCAACCTCCTCTTCAGCTCATCAAAGGCGATCTGGCACTCCTCTGACCAAACAAACTCCACGTCCTTCCGGGTCAGCCTGGACAACGGCTCTGCAATCCAGGAAAAATCCTGAACAAATCTCCTGTAGTAGCCTGCCAGTCCCAAGAAACTTCTGACCTCGACTACTGAACTCGGAGCACTCCATGCCTCAACTGCCACGATCTTTCTCGGATCCACCGAGATACCCTCTCCAGTCACCACATGACCAAGGAATTCAACCTTGTCAAGGAAGAACTCACACTTCGAGAGCTTTCCATAAAGCTCCTCCTTCCTGAGAGTCTCCAGCACTATCCTCAGATGCTCCTCGTGCTCCTCTGGGGTCTTCGAATACACCAAGATATCATCTATAAACACCACCATAAACCTGTCCAGATGCTGATGGAACACCTTGTTCATCAGATTTATGAACACTGCCGGGGCATTAGTCAACCCAAACGGCATCACCAAGAACTCATACTGTCCATATCTGGTCTGAAAAGCTGTCTTCGGATATCCTTCTTCCTGACCTTTACCTGGTGGTAGCCTGTCCTCAGATCAATCCTGGAAAACACCCTCGCTCCGCTCAACTGGTCAAATAGATCATCAATACGCGACAGCGGATACCTGTTCTTGATTGTGAGGCTGTTCAGAGCCCTGTAGTCGATACACATCCGTATCGACCCATCCTTCTTCGGCACAAAAAGTACCGGAGCACCCCACGGAGAAGAACTAGATCTGATAAATTCCTTGTCCTGAAGCTCATCCACCTGCTTCTTCAACTCTATCAGCTCACTGTTGCTGACTCTATAGATGTGCTGGGATATCGGCTCCGCGCCTGGCACCAAGTCTATAGAGAACTCCACATCTCTGTCCGGAGGTAACCCTGGCAACTCCTCCGGAAAGACATCTATATACTCCTCTATCAGTGGATGTAGCGACCTCGGCTCTACCACCAGGGCTCCGCAGAAGACTCCCTCGGTCTGCTCCGCTGCTCCTCTGGCAAACTAAAACTCTGGCTCACCCGGCGGACTAAACAAAACTCTGCCTCCACGACAATCTATACTAGCACAATGCGTACTCAACCAATCCATCCCGAGTACAACATCGTAGCTCGGAAGTGGCATTACGAGTAGGCACACACTCAACTCCCGGCCTCCCAAGGTAACTCTCCGGTCTCTGCAAACATCACGGACTAGGATGATACCACCCCCGGTCGTGATCTTGCAGAGTCTAGCTAAAGGTTCAGCAACAAGATGGTGTCTAACAGCAAAAGATACAGACACAAAGCTATGGGAAGCACCGGAATCAAATAAAGCAAGTGCTGGAATGGAATCAAGGAGAACACAGATCAAAAGGAGTCAATATAGTGCAAGAAACGATAACATCAATGAAGGACAATAATATTGTAAAAGAAAACAATTTTAGAAGAATTAAAGATAGCAAAAGGAAGCAGGAAGGGTCCTAGTTGTGATTAAGCACACTCTCTCTCAGCCTATCTCTTATATCCTATTGCAGGTAACCTAAAAAGCAGACCTGCATGGGCCACCACCAAAAATGTGTCACGATCCGCACCCGAAAAATCGGGCATGAGCCGTGGGTACGTCCAGCCTACGCCGCAAAATCGGCGGTAGAACGCTGTAAAGGTCCGTTCTAGGTCAACCAACTATCTAGATAACTCACAGAAAAATCCGGCATGACCTCTCTAAAAGGAGGGCAAAACCACGCAATATATATATGTGAATAAAATCCTCTCCAAAAGGAGGACAACCACGCAATATATATATGTCAATAATCTCAATCACAAAACTAGAGGAAGAATATAAGCACGATATGATATAAACAAAGAAACAGAACCAAGAGAGCAAGACAAACCAAAATAATGCAGTCCAGGTCTAAAAGCTACAACATCTCACAGAAGCACAAAAGAAAAGTACAGTCATCCATAATACAAACCACAAGGAAAACCCAGGAAACCCACCTAGCTAACTAGGGTGCTATAGGCGTCTTCTCGGCGCACTCCTCCTCGGGGTCACAACAGTCGTCAATACCAGGCCCGTAGAACGTAGGGCAATAGTCCTCAGGATCCTCTGGAAAAAATATGCCCAGTCAGGACTGGAGCGAAGTACATAACTCTGAAAGCAACTCCAAATACATGGTAAGGTGTATATGACGAGCAATAGAAAAGTAATCAAGATGCATAAGAAATAAATATAAGCTGGAGCACAATAAATAGCTGTAATATAAACTGGAGAACAATACAAGTAGTGAAAAAGTAACTGCAGGTGAGAAACATGAATACTAGCTAAGTGCCTTGAGCACAAGTTCGTTATATGATCGGCTTAGGTTGCACATGAAAGTCACTATGATAACTCCGTTATGCGTGAGTTGCATAACCGACATACACATGAATACTGTTTGGCTTTGATCATATAACCAACTCCTACTCCCCTCCCCCACTAATACCATTGGATCCAACCACAACACGCTACGTACATGATAATAGCTCGCACACACGAAGGCGAGAGCACAAGAAGCACATGATAGCACATGATAATCAATACCCGAAGCACATGATGAAATACACGTGATAGAGTACCCGCTGAACACGGTAAGGGGGATAGCACCTCATGACGGGATCCACTAGTACCAGCTCATGTAATAAAGTGTCAGAATCAAGTATTACAGTTCTAGAACAGGTGATATAAACGCTATCATGAAATGGAAACTATCAGAGGTAGGTACTCGCCTGATGTCCTGAGAAACTGATGAGGATCGAGGTCTGGACCGGTGTCGCAAGGACCTAATGCGAAAAGCAAGGATTAAACAGGGTTCTAAGCATTTAAACTGATATAAAATAATTAAAAACAGGCTTCTAGGGCTATTCTAGGTCGAACGGGTCAAACCGGTGAAAATCGGGTCAAAAAGTCAACCCGGGGTCCAAAAAGTCAACTCTAGGTCAAAACTAGGTCAAACGTTGACTTTTACGGTCAACGGGGACAATTATGGTCAAAGTTAGGTCAAACTAGGGTGCCCCTGAAATTCTAGGTCAAACCGAGCTCATTAAGCTACTAAACTCACAAACTCGCCTAATCGAGATACCGGGATACCCTCGGTAACCGATACCTCGCCCTAGGCCACGCACCCCGCCTAAACCCGCTAAAACCTATGCTAGCACGCGTAATTATATATATATAAACATATAAAAATCACTCCCAAGCATTTCCTAGGCTAATGCTCAAATACCCCGCTCGAAACTCAATACCTTGAATATCTCAAGGTATCGAGATACCTCGGTATCTCAAGGTATTGAGGTTTCGCCCTAAGGCCCTCTAACTAGCTATCTAGCTATTAATTATGCACCTAGTTATTAATCTAGGCTAGGTAATATAGATATCTACTATCTATTAATACATCTAAGTAGGTATCTACCTATATACATATATATATCCACACACACATACCCAATTACCCATTACCTTACCTATCACATAAATATATATATATATATATATATATATATATATATATATATATATATATATATATATATATATATATAATCGAGATACCGGGATACCCTCGGTAACCGATACCTCGCCCTAGGCCACGCACCCCGCCTAAACCCGCTAAAACCTATGCTAGCACGCGTAATTATATATATATAAACATATAAAAATCACTCCCAAGCATTTCCTAGGCTAATGCTCAAATACCCCGCTCGAAACTCAATACCTTGAATATCTCAAGGTATCGAGATACCTCGGTATCTCAAGGTATTGAGGTTTCGCCCTAAGGCCCTCTAACTAGCTATCTAGCTATTAATTATGCACCTAGTTATTAATCTAGGCTAGGTAATATAGATATCTACTATCTATTAATACATCTAAGTAGGTATCTACCTATATACATATATATATCCACACACACATACCCAATTACCCATTACCTTACCTATCACATATATATATATATATATATATATATATATATATATATATATATATATATATATATATATATATATATATATATATATATATATATCTCTAGGTATTCATATAACTATATGTATATAGATATATATACACCTTAGATAGATAACTACCTATCTACCTATGTATCTATCCATAGATAGATCTATCTATAATACTATCTATCTATCTATTCTAGTAACTATCTACCTATCTAATTATCTATATATCTATCTAATATATCTATATCTCTATATATAACACTCTCTCTCTCCCTCACTAGCTACGCCAATCCTCGCTGCTACCTGCTATGCTAGCTGCTGCTGCTGCTTGTGCTGATGCTGCTGCTGCTGCCTCTTGGAGCTGCTGCTGCTGCTCCCTCTTCATACTGCTGCTGCTGCTCTGCCTAGCAGCAGCTAGCTGCTGCTGTTGCAGCTGAACTGCTGCTGCTGCAGTTCAGTTTCTTCCCCCCCTCGCTCTCACAAGCACACACACACACACGCCTATATACTTATATATATATACCACTATATATATATATATATATATATATATATATATATATATATATATATATATATATATATATATATATATATATATATACACATATCTCTATATATATATAACTATATATATATATATATACACTTACATCTATTCTAACACACTCACTAACACACACACCTACACACTCACAAACACACTAATACACACACTCACGCACAAATACACACACACACATAAATATATATATACATAGCTACATATATATATACACTTAATATATATATATATATATATATATATATATATATATATATATATATATATATATATATATATATATATATCTACACACACTCTCAACTATATATATATATATATACACACACTCTCAACTATATATATATACATACACCTATATATATATATACACATACACACACACAAGCACACTTACACATATACATATATATATATACACATAGACATATACATATACAAGTACATAAATATAAATACACACATATATATATAAATATATATACATAAACACACATACATATATATAAATATATATATATATATAGACACATATCAATACAAACACAACCACGCACACAACACTCAAACCACACGCCCTACTCACGCCCAACGACCCCGACACTCACCAATACCCTAAAATATATAAAATATAGCCCGAAAACTCTAGCACACACTCCCCGATACTAACCCAACGCGCACACAAAGCCGAAACGAGGAAACCAAGTCAAAATGGCCGTTCGGTCATTTCGACGAACACGTGGTGCGCGGCTCAGAAAATCTCCTGAAACGCACACCAAACGAACTCGGAATCGGCCCAAAATTTACCCACGTGCTCTACACGATGTCTAGATCCTAGAAAATGTGCTCCTACGTCAATTCTAGGCCCGTGGCGGAAACGCACACGCACTTAGAATCGGCGATGACGAAAAGCCCCAATTTTGCCCGAAACGCACGTTTCTCCGCGACACGGCTTCCCGTGTCCGAACGGAGACACGCACTCACCCTCTAGACACCCGACAACGTCTACCTAGGTCCATCTAACCTAGGGCATCACCCAAAATTGGGCCAAATTCGGATTCCACCCGAATTTGACACAAAACCTAATGTCAAAGTCTCTAAACTCACCCAAACTAGTTCCAACTTCTTCCTACGGGTAGGGTTAGGGTCTAGGAGGGTTCTACAATACTAATTACACTACACAAAAATAATTAGGAAGGGGAAAGTTAGGTTTTACCTCTTGGGAGTTGGAATCCCAAGGCCAAAGTCTCACAATCCCTAGAATTCACCTCCCTCAAGCTCCAAGCCACCAATTCTAGCTCCCACACTAGATCTAAGCTTCTCACACCTAGGTTGGGGAAAATGAAAGGTTAGTGTTAGCTTAAAGAAGAAGGAATAGAAGAAAGAAGAAGAAAAATGGAAGAAGAGACTTACTTTGGAGGAAGAAGGAGAAGAAGAAGTGGAGAAGAAGAAATGAAGAAGAAGAAGAAGAAGTGGAAGAAGTGGAATGAAGAGGAGGGGGCTGCTCCTTGCTGCTGGAATTCGGAAATGGGGGGGGTAGGTAGGCCGGCCATGGAATTAAATGGGTACATAAGTCACCTAATTCCCAAAATGCCCCTACTCACTTAGTTTTGGGTTTCGGGTTCCAAATGCGCTCAAACTAGTTCCAAATCTCTCCAACTAACCTCCTAAAAATAAAATAATAAATCTAAGCCCCAAAATAATTCTCACAAGGGTGTGGGCTGGGTCGGACATGGGTCCACTAGGGTCTGACATGGGTCCAGGCTAGCCAAAACCCTAAAACAATCATTAAAAAAAATAATACAATCACTATTTAAATATAAATATAATTAATTAAATATAATTCACAATTTATAAAATAAAAATAAAAAAATAACCCTATTTTCTAGAATTGGGCAGTGACACCACACGATGGTTCGGTGATCCTTAATCAAATTCCCTGTATTAAATGCAGAGATCCGCCATCATTCTGTGCATTAAATGCGGAGGCGTATTTTTGAAGGTCTGCAGCTCTTCTGTGCATTCGTCGCAGAGACGTGCCTCGAGAAGGCTGTCACCTTCTTGTGCACCAATCGCAGAGACGTGCCTCGAGCCCTGTACAAAGCGCCGCTTTTGACATGGCAGGCGGTTTGTTTACTGCGGAGTGTAAACAGCTCATGTCCGCCTGTGTAGAATAAGGCAGCGTGTCCCCTCGTTCATGTAAAAGCAGTTTATGCGAGGGAGATGGCGGTAACTGACAGCCTGGGTCGCAGTGCCGTGCTATCATTATGGCCGTCGCCTGGGTAGCCGAGCCGTATCCTTTTGTCAGAAGTCCAGACGTCAGGTTCATTGCAGGGTCTGACAGGTTCATCTCGGAGAGCACGAAATGTTCCTCGTACACTTTAATACCGCATTTGAAAGCGGATGTGGTTTTACGCCATATAGGCGACAAAGCCTTCTGCTTTACGCTCTGAGGTGGCCTGGACATACTGCACTTACGCGGATGGTCCTGAGAAGCTCTTGTCTTGCCTGCTTGATGGCTCAGAGGTCATCTCCTTACGCTGTCCCGCACCAATAAGTTGCGTATAGTCATCCGGTGTATTTTTCATGCTTCTACAGTGTCCCCTCTTGCCACAGAAGTGACAGGTCGGAAGCTCCTTCTGCTGGTACGGCGCTGTCCTCTGCTGCACCTGCGCTCCTGGACGGCGGATCGGTCCTCCTGCTCCTTGCTGGGTTCTGGCTGGTATGCTCGCACTGGAACGTCTCGCTCCTCCGCCTATAGCCTCCTGGATCCTCGCCTCTGATAGGACCTCTTCATAAGAGATCCTCGCCTGGGTAGTGGTGTACCGATGCAGCTCGTGAGAGAGACCATGGTGGAATCTCCTGGCCTTCTCCAGGTCGTTGGGGATCAGGGATGCACCGAATCGGCTGAGTCTGCTGAACTCTCCGTCGTAGGCGTCCACTGTCAAGTTCCCCTGCTCCAGGTGCAGGAACTGGGAGTACAAAGCGTTCCTCACCGTAGCTGGGAAATACTTCGCGTTGAAGTGTTCCAGAAATTCCTTCCAAGTCTGCTGTCTGCCGATGCTGCGCTCCATAGAGTCCCACCAGTGATGGGCGTTGCCTGTGAGTTGGGCCCTCACCGCGTTCATCCAGAGGTCGGGGTATAGCTGCGATTGGAGACCCAGTCTGAGATCTCCTCTGTCGTCTCCTTGCCTGAGAAGGTTCCCGGGCCCATCTGTCTGAAGCCTCGTACCGTGCCCACTTGTTGGACAGGTGCAGGTGCTGGTGCTGCTGCTGCTGCTTGGGCAGGTGCCCTCTCCAGTACTGCCATCAGGCCCTGTCTCAGGGTCTCCGTCTGCTGCCACTGGGCCTGCATCATCATCTGGAAGAACTGCATCATCTGGGGCTGTCCCTCCGCTGGTGGCATCTGAGGTGGAAACGGTGGAGGTGGTGGAAGTGGTACCTCCGGCTGTCCCCTTGGTGGCTCCTCAGGTGCCGGCCTCTCGTACTACGGCATCGGTGTCGCCCTCGAGGTCTGCCCCTCGAAGTACTGCCTCGGGATCGTCTGCGATGCCTGGCCCTCTGGCTGCTGTGTCCCTTCGTTGGGAGAGACCTGATGCCAGTGCATCATCGGGGCCTGGGGGATCACCTGTGCCTCGGGCTGTGGCAGCTCTCTGGGTGGTCCCTGAGTCGTATCCTCCCTCGATGCTGCAGGTGGCACTATGGTACCAAGTATCTCACGTCGGCTACGAAGGTTCATCTCGCTGTAAGAGATAGAACGATATTAAAAGAGTATAGAATCAATTAAACAGGATGCAGATATTATAAAGTACGGAAGAGGTTCAAAGGCGTAATCAAGTGGATGAGACCTAGTAATTTCTATCCTATTGCAGGCTCGCTGGGCACGTTACCATACCACAAGCGATAAATATTTGATGTTTCAGACCTGCATGGGCCACCACTAAAACTATGTCACGCCCCAGTCCCAAAATATATAGAACCAGGCCACGTGGCATTGGCCAGCTGACACGTCTCCAAGGATATCCCAATTTAATGGATCCTGGCGAAGCGTGCTACGCTGTCCTAAATCTAACAAGTCTAATATCAACAACAGGCAATGTCTAATCTCATCCGCAGATAACAAGTAAATACTGAAATGAAAGACTGGAATATAAGAAACATAGTCGACTGACATAGTACAACTGAAATATGTCTGGTGGGAACAAACCCACTACAAATATTGGAGATAAAGTACTGATAGTTTGAAATAAAGTACTGATAATAAGAGTGACTGGAACAACTGCTAACTAGGTAAGGAGCTCCAGTCATAGGCGGAAGGCCTACCAATATGATCAGGGGTACTCCGATGGAAGGACCTCTAGCTCCTCGTCAAGAGCAAACCTCGTCTCCACACCTGGCCCGTACACTGTGGGATAAAAGGCCTCGTCCAGATCTGGAAGATAACCAGGTCCTCAGAGGGGCGTAACAAGATACAATATGCATGCCAGATATAGTACTGAATAAAAGTAAAGAGGGGTGTGCTAACCATCTAAGTGAATGCAATGTAAGGACAACCTCGAAACGTATAGGTAGGTGTAGGCATAACGGCCAACGTCCTCTAGAGTGTGGTATCTGCAACGTCCATCATTCCGAAGAATGAGGTATCTGTATATATATAACGTCCAACACTCTAAGGGACGTGGTATCTGCAATGTATATACGTCCGTAACACTCCGTAGAGAGCGGTGTCTGAATATAAGAAATCATCGGGTCTGTGGTTCCTCTGGATACCACGGAGTTCGATGGGTGTATCCCATACGTTTATCAGTTGTCCTTCCCGTCCAATGTAGATACACAAGTCGAATACACGACGTGAGTGTACCGTATCTATATGCCAAGTCTCATCTAACTATAATACTCTAGAATACAGGCAAGTCCATGATGCATGTCATACGTACCGATAGCGAATCGGGTACGCGGACCCGCATTCCAATATGAATGTACCATCGTGATACGTGTAAGTGTCACGGTCTAGGAAGATATCAAAATATCCTCGCAGTAGTGGGTGAGTCAGCTAGCAACTAGGTCAAGTACACTATTCATCGACGCATTGTCGACTGCACCCGAGTCAATCTCGGACGCGCACAGTTTTATGCATATTTACAACTTTTATCATTTAATTTTAAGCAGTAAATCAGCAAGGTATACTTGCTTGTCTCGGGTAGCTGCGAAATCCAAAGTCCTGCTCCTGATGCCTCGGCGGTACTGTCCAGCAGTCCTATATATGATATAGTAATGACAATATTAGTCGCTACGATAGCACGACTAAGACACACTGCTTGTATCTACAACTGACACAGGGTCTGGACTGTATATATATATATAGCTAATACAAGTATATATATATATATATATATATATATATATATATATATATATATATATATATATATATATATATATATATATATATATATATATACACTAAATCATATTTAATTATATTAGAATAATATATATGTTTAGTAGTACAAAATAGTATTTATGTATTATTTAGCAATAATACATATATTAAGTAGATACATATATATAAAATAGATAACATTCATAAAGTCATACATATACAAATATTTAGATACTAATTATGTACATAAATAAATATACACAACATTATTTATATGTATTTAAATAGTAATTTTTGGTGCCTAAGTAAAAAAATACATAACATGCTTATATATATTTAAATATATATATATTCTTACACATATTAATATTCACAAGTATATATATATATATATATATATATATATATATATATATATATATATATTTATAGACATATAACCATATTTATGTACTAAGTATACAAGTAAATAATGATATATATATGTATATAATATACATACATTTCCCATACTAATATACTAAATATATAAAGTATATATAATTATATATATACACACATTTATATATATAGATATACACATATATACTTATAGGTATACACAAAGAATAAATATACCATATATATATTTATATACAACATTTAATAATTAGGTAATAATACATATATTATTGTATTTCAGAAATATATACATTTATATGTATATATATATATATATATATATATATATATATATATATATATATATATATATATATATATATATATATATATATATATATATACATATACATATACATATACATATACACTTTAGGTAATTAAAGTATTTATACCCAAGTATATATATATACTATGTATACATATACATTTATTATTTATAAATATGTATTTATATACTTATATCATATATAAATTATACCCAGAAAATATTAAACAGTATATATTCATTTATATACCTAAATACCACAGAAATACAGGAAATAATATATATAATACTGAATACGTATTTAAATACAGAAATACATACTATATATATATATATACCTTTGCAATCTAAAATACATGCTTGAATACTAATATTTACACATAAACTACCGTACCTCAGCGATGCTCGGGTCGAGGGGGTCCCGGTGGCCGGCCGTCGACGGCTGGGGTGGCCGGACGGAGTTTCGGCGAAGCTCGGGGTGGTCGGCTGCCACAGCAGCAGTTCGGGAACTACCGGCGCTGCGGGGGCGTTTGTGGTCGGCTGCGGCGTCGACCGGCGGCGAGGCTTGGCGGGGAGGAAGGTGGTTGGCCGAGGAGGGGTTTGGCTGAGTTGGGCGGCCGGAGGTGCAGTGGTGGCGGAGTACGGGGAGGTCGGGTGGTCGGCTGGGTGTGCAGGAGGAGGAGGCTCGGGTTGGTGTTGGACTGCTGGGGGGTTGCTGTCGGCGGTTAGGCGGCGGGTGGCGGTGGTGGCAGGTAGGGGGAAGGTCGGCGAAGGTGGTCGGGTCGGTGTGGGGGTCACCGGACACGGTGGCTGGCCGGGCAGAGGCGTCGGGTGATGGAAGGCAGGGGTCGGGCTGTGGGGCTGAGGTTTAGGGAGTTAGGGTTTTTGTGTAGTGTTCTAGGATTGTGTGTCCATTTGTGTGATGTAATACACCCTTTATGTAGGTGAGAGAGTGGGGGGGCTGCCTTGGGATTAGGGCCGACTGGACCTAGCTTTTGGAGAGTTGGGGATGTCCATCAAGATGAGGGGAGGGCTAGGAATGAGGCATTTTGAATGAAGGGCCATGATGTGACCTTCATAAAGGGGTGCAAGTACATAGGAATGGGGGAAAATGAATGGATACGGTTAGGGCATGACATTCTTTTCTCCATGAGGTTTGGGCCAATGAGGGAGAAACACCTCATTGTAATTTTGCAAATAGGCCCCTGAACAATTTGGTATTTGCATAATTTCTGAATTTGGGGATTTGATGTAAACAAACACCATGTTTGGTGTTCTTTATTGGGCTAGGATGGTGTATGGTATTTTGTATGAGGCTTGTGGGTGTGGGTGTGGGTTTGGGTTGGAGTAGGGTCTAATTTAATTGAGGTTAGGTCGCCACATTAATTAATTCATAATTAATGCACCGGTGTTTCTAATTTAATTTAATAAAAATCCGGGGGTCTAAATTTGGTTGGACAAGAGTCATTAGTGTAGTAGGCTCAGTGTACAATAATATCATGATCTGGGTTGGTCAAGTCGGATCGAGATGGGATCTCAATTTCGATTGGAACGGACAACGAACGTAATTACGCAATTTAATTAATTTGCGTACGGACGTTTGTAACGACTTTTGTGCGACTAAAATTTGGCACGAAAATCAATATCCGGGATTTGTTCTAGGTTCAATATGATAGGTTAGCATGTCTAGGCTAAGTATGGAGAATTTGTTTCAGGGCAACAGCTAGGGTAGTATCCTAAAATAACAAATCATTTCACAGGTATTATAATACTATATGATAAATCATTAATTATATCCAGTTAACCCTAATTAGACTATTTGAATTTAATTAATCCTAATTTCTGGTCGAGGGGGTTTACAGGAGCGCCGTGCACCACCGTCGCAAAGTCGCCGCCGCAAGTCGCCTGAATTTTCGAGCAGCAGCAATGTCACACCCCAGTCCCAAAAATACGTAGGACTAGGACACGTAAGCATGCCAGCCGCATGGATATGGCAACTCCAATATATGGAAACCAAATCCATACGTACGCTGTAATATGAATATAAAATCCACAAGTGGTATAAAATGTAATACAAGTCACAGGATAAAATCTAAATCTCATCCACCAAAATCATATAGAAATAAATAACCAGTATCTATGAAACTAGATCTCAATAAGAAGTATCTAAGGATGATAGTTGGATGGAAATAAATCCACTACCAACTCGAATATAAGAGCAAATACAATATGAGTACAACACCATAACACAATATAAGAATACCAGCTATCCATCACAGCTCGAAGAGAAGACATCCTCGGATCACATATAACCATCCAAATCTGCGCTCCTGCAAATACTCAAGAAAAGATACACCTGGCAGCGGACCAGGTCCTCAGAGGGACGTAACAAGATACAGAAAATACGAGCCAATTTGAATACAGTAAACATGTATATGGTTTGAAAATAAATAAGTACGCTGTACAAGACAATCTATATGAATGCAAATGAGGACAACTTTTTGACGTATGGGCAAGGGTAGGCTACTCGATCTACCTCACAACTCACACACACGTCAATGGACATCAGAAATCGATATACCGCGGGAGTAGCGACCAGCGAGACTCCAGAAATTGACATACAGCGGGGGTAGCGACCAGCGCGATACACGCCCGTAGTGCGAGCTATATACTACTGTTTACCAGAGTGGTTAAAAGCCCATACGCCTAATAATTGTCCTCTATGATACTAAGTGCCATGTGTGTGTCAACATATCTAATACATAGTAATGACTGAAAGAAAACTACACATGCAAGAAATATACAGAATGCAATAAATAAACAGAAATATAAATAGAATGGAAAGTACTGTAAACAATTTGGCAAGGTATCTTGCCTGGGGTCCTGCTGCTGGTATGAATCAGAGTCCAAGTCACAAGTCCAAATAGCCTATGTATTACAAATTTATCACGTCAAAAGATAATTTATTTTAATTTATTTAATTCTGGAATAATTACTCTAAAATCCTATTTTAATCTTATTATTCTAATTTTTATGTTAATTCCTAAATTTTGTCCAAAGAAACTGAATTTTATCAACTCGAGACTCATGGCACGCAAATCGAGGCGATCTGTTGACCAAAAAGTCAACCGATACAAACTCGACTTTCATGCATGATTTCCTGTAGATTTTAGCATCAAAAACATACTAGAATTTACGGCTCGTCTGAATTCAAATTCGTTTGGGAATTATGGCACATACAAATTTTGTATTGTGCACCGATGGTTAAATTCTAACCTAGAAGTTCTACAGAATTAGCAGTATGTAAATAATTCAAATTAAATTCTAGAAAAAATATATGTCGATGATCTCAACATTAGCTTTCCGAAACTCTAAACGGTTCGTGATTCTGATTCCTGGTTCTCCCGAAATCGCGAAAACATCGAAACATGTCTATTTTCGGACATGCTGTGCTCTACGAATTTTCCAGAATTTAATACTCATAATTTCGTAAAAAAAATTATATAATCAGAAATCTAACCTCATTATCGTTCTAACAAAAAAAACTGGAGCACGTTTGGAGTCCGGAGCTAGGAGATATCGTCTTTTTAATTCGTCATAACTAGTAAAAAATGAGGCTGAATTTATGACGAATTTTGACTTTTTTTTGACGAAAAAGAGAGGAATTTGGGGAAAAAAATATGAAGGATGAGGTATTTATAATGGTGGAGACTACTTAATTAAATACAACCAGGATTGGTTAATTTGGATAGGATTATGATGAATTTAAATAAGGATAGGATATGCATGAAGTTGATTTCCTAGTAGGTTCAGGATTTGAATTAATTTAAAATAGAGTTTGAATTTATCTCAATAATTTATAATCTTGAATATAATTAAATATAATACAAATAATTTATAAAATCTTATTAATATCTATTAACACTAAATTAGCATCTATCTAATATTAAGACTATATATATCCAAATAAATCCTAATTAATTTTAAAAATCTAAAATAACCTAAAAATGATTCTAAATAAATATTTATATAAGTAAATATATCAAGAAATTCATTTGCTAATTAAATAACAGAATACTCTAAAGAAATTCAATACCTATAATAATATAAAATATACACAAAATATCTATTTTGGGTGAGGGGGTTTACAATCTACCCAACTTAAAATAATTTCGTCCTCGAAATTAAAATAGAACATGGTTTCTCTCTATCTAATCTCACTTGATCACAATCTAAAAGAATTTACCTCAAGTTTAATAATGCAATTTCTACCCAACTTAGAATTTACCAATCTATCACATAAGGCTCTTACACTTAAGAAAATATTCCTCGATTTATTTTTTCATGTCATTCAATCCTCAAAACTTTAACACCAACTATATCATATGTGATATGCCCTTAATCAATTATGAAAGATAGTCACCAAATAATGTGATTGGCCTATGGGGTATATCTTGTACTATCTGTGTATCACTTATATCCAAGCACGAGATTTCGTCTTTCCGAAACAAGGGAAGACGGAAAGCAACGGAAAAGAGTTCAAGGAGGGGTAATAGAATGGAAGTATGGAAATCAAAGCGTTTAAAAAATTCAAATAGGAATTGTCAAGATAGTTGTGGATTGAAATCTTAATTTGGTAATTTCCTATTCGCATGCTCACATCGGTGCAGTTATGTACTTGATATGATATGCTTTGTCGTATCTAGAGGGTAAGTATATTTGTCTACTGGTCCACTATACATCTCAATCCACGTAAAATACTATTGCGAAGGGCGAATCAAGCGCATTATGGCTAGCTAGACCATAATACACTGATTCTGATTAGACAATTTGTATTAGTGTGGTTGATCGGGCCCCAATAACACATATGTCATGAACAAGCTCGATATAAGATTAAGCTTGCAAAAACTAGGCTATAATAGCAGCATAATTCAAGGTAGCACAGAAAATATAACGCTGGATTATGATGTGAGAAGTTACAAAATAATTCAAGTTCGCAAAAGCAAAAATAACATAAGCACTAATAATAAAAGACTCTACAATCTCTACAGTTATCATACAACCTCCTTATCTAAGTCGCTAGTCGACCAAATAGGACAAGGACCTCTAAATTCTATGGTCTGAATAAACACTGTCGTCTTTTGCTAGCATGCGATAAATATCATTCGGTTATACTTCAATTAATAGGTCAATAGACTATGTGATACTAGGTGTCAAACATTATGGTAAAACTTCTAACTAACTCTAGTAGTGTCTATACTACTCTCAAGTCTTCTTAATACATCAAGGGGTAATGGTATAACAATCTAAAGATAAGGAATTCTAGGTTTACTAGATATTCTAAACTTAGTGGTGTGTCTATATTCTCGTTGTATTCTTAATAGGTGTGCTACTCTAATTATCATCCTAATAACAGGGGTTCCTATATTCTAGTAGGAGACTATACTCAAGGAACTATTAGGGAAGCACATGAATCAAGCAGGATACAATTGTTCAAAATAGAACAGATAGGAGGAGATGAATCACAGTCAATTGTGGATGAGATCCTATACTCTAGTCCTAGGTGCAGGCTTGTTCGGTACAGTAACGTAACCGAGACAATATGCTCTCGACCTGCATGGGCCACCAGAAAAACATGTCACGCCCCAGTCCCAAAAATACGTAGGACTAGGACACGTAAGCATGCCAGCCGCATGGATATGGCAACTCCAATATATGGAAACCAAATCCATACGTACGCTGTAATATGAATATAAAATCCACAAGTGGTATAAAATGTAATACAAGTCACAGGATAAAATCTAAATCTCATCCACCAAAATCATATAGAAATAAATAACCAGTATCTATGAAACTATATCTCAATAAGAAGTATCTAAGGATGATAGTTGGATGGAAATAAATCCACTACCAACTCGAATATAAGAGCAAATACAATATGAGTACAACACCACAACACAATATAAGAATACCAGCTATCCATCACAGCTCGAAGAGAAGACATCCTCGGATCACATATAACCATCCAAATCTGCGCTCCTGCAAATACTCAAGAAAAGATACACCTGGCAGCGGACCAGGTCCTCAGAGGGACGTAACAAGATACAGAAAATACGAGCCAATTTGAATACAGTAAACATGCATATGGTTTGAAAATAAATAAGTACGCTGTACAAGACAATCTATATGAATGCAAATGAGGACAACTTTTCGACGTATGGGCAAGGGTAGGCTACTCGATCTACCTCACAACTCACACACACGTCAATGGACATCAGAAATCGATATACCGCGGGGGTAGCGACCAGCGAGACTCCAGAAATCGACATACCGCGGGGGTAGCGACCAGCGCGACACACGCCCATAGTGCGAGCTATATACTATGGTTTACCAGAGTGGTTAAAAGCCCATACGCCTAATAATTGTCCTCTATGATACTAAGTGCCATGTGTGTGTCAACATATCTAATACATAGTAATGACTGAAAGAAAACTACACATGCAAGAAATATACAGAATGCAATAAATAAACAGAAATATAAATAGCATGGAAAGTACTGTAAACAATTTGGCAAGGTATCTTGCCTGGGGTCCTGCTGCTGGTATGAATCAGAGTCCAAGTCACAAGTCCAAATAGCCTATGTATTACAAATTTATCACGTCAAAAGATAATTTATTTTAATTTATTTAATTCTGGAATAATTACTCTAAAATCCTATTTTAATCTTATTATTCTGATTTTTATGTTAATTCCTAAATTTTGTCCAAAGAAACTGAATTTTATCAACTCGAGACTCATGGCACGCAAATCGAGGCGATCTGTTGACCAAAAAGTCAACCGATACAAACTCGACTTTCATGCATGATTTCCTGTAGATTTTAGCATCAAAAACATACTGGAATTTACGGCTCGTTTGAATTCAAATTCGTTTGGGAATTATGGCACATACAAATTTTGTATTGTGCACCGATGGTTAAATTCTAACCTAGAAGTTCTACAGAATTAGCAGTATGTAAATAATTCAAATTAAATTCTGGAAAAAATATATGTCGATGATCTCGACATTACCTTTCTGAAACTCTAAACGGTTCATGATTCTGATTCCTGGTTCTCCCGAAATCGCGAAAACATCGAAACACGTCTATTTTCGGACATGCTGTGCTCTACGAATTTTCCAGAATTTAATACTCATAATTTCGTAAAAAAATTATATAATCAGAAATCTAACCTCATTATCGTTCTAACAAAAAAAACTGGAGCACGTTTGGAGTCCGGAGCTAGGAGATATCGTCTTTTTAATTCGTCATAACTAGTAGAAAATGAGGCTGAATTTATGACGAATTTTGACTTTTTTTGGACGAAAAAGAGAGGAATTTGGGGAAAAAAATATGAAGGATGAGGTATTTATAATGGTGGAGACTACTTAATTAAATACAACCAGGATTGGTTAATTTGGATAGGATTATGATGAATTTAAATAAGGATAGGATATGCATGAAGTTGATTTCCTAGTAGGTTCAGGATTTGAATTAATTTAAAATAGAGTTTGAATTTATCTCAATAATTTATAATATTAAATATAATTAAATATAATACAAATAATTTATAAAATCTTATTAATATCTATTAACACTAAATTAGCATCTATCTAATATTAAGACTATATATATCCAAATAAATCCTAATTAATTTCAAAAATCTAAAATAACCTAAAAATGATTCTAAATAAATATTTATATAAGTAAATATATCAAGAAATTCATTTGCTAATTAAATAACAGAATACTCTAAAGAAATTCAATACCTATAATAATATAAAATATACACAAAATATCTATTTTGGGTGAGGGGGTTTACAAGCAAGCAGTGAGGTACCATTCTTCCCACTATCGTATCTCTGTGCACAGTTATCCAAATATCGATCTGTCGAACCCTATACGAAGACCACATGACCCTCTCAAATTCTGTATAATTAGTTCAGGATATCGTGTCTTGTGTCGGTCGTAAATTGCGACGCAAAACAGGAAAAAATGACCCAATTTATAGTTCAGAAACTGTCCCAAACACCCATGTTCATAGCCGATTTTCTTCCAACCTAGTTAATATTTTTAAATTCCACTTAAACATTAATTTAAACAACATAATCGAAATTTAATTTCTTTAATTAGTTTATTTTAATTTGTTGTATGATGTGTTTTATTCGTGGTTAAAGTTGACCAAAAACTTAGTTTTTTAAACCCAAATTTTTTTGAAACGGGGTGCGTTCCACTAAACGAGACGACTTCGTCGTGTGCAAATTATATCGAAAGGTGCGTATCGTCAACACGGACATATGAGATTTCATGGAAGTTGATTTGTATATGCATGCACACCGAAATCAACGCGTATCCGTCGAAAAGTCATGTATCGGCCTGTTCTGACACTCGTCATAATTTCGTGTATGTTTGTCGTTTCCCAATAAAACTTGCGTCATCGGATTCATAGTGTTACGCTGGTCCTATGACCCAAGTTTGGTTTAATTCTGAGAACGTTGACGAAGCCCCATTTTGTGGGCCCCACGGTTCTATTTGACGGACGATTTCGTGACTGGCTCATCGAAATCCAGTTCTGGATGTTCCATTGGATTCTTATTATCGTTCTGGACTCGTAGACACTAAGTTTGATAAATTTAGAGAACTCTGTCTCTGGCACATTTTCGGTGCGAAGTGGGCCACATGTTGACCCCGCTTTGACCAGAAACTGTCAATTCTGTCCTTGTGTCCAAATTGGACTTATGGATAGTCAATCCTAGCTATTTTATGTATTCTAAGAGCGATGGTAATATTTGTTTCAGCATCCGGAGGCATACCTGAATATTCCACTTATATCGGAGCAACTGACGGAGCTCAGAACACAAGCAAGTGTACCTTGCCAACTTGTAGAAGATCCTGTGCTATTATTTGCTTGTATTATTTTTATATACTTTTGTGTTATACCTGTTTAACCTAGGACCGTGAGACACGTCCGAACAAGATTCGGGTGTCGACGTCATACGCAGAGTCGTGTAACGTCACTTAGAGAGTTGATAACACGATCCTATATATTTTTACGTGCTTGCTTTATCAAGTACGTCATACCATAGGACACTTGACACTATTCATGTAACAGAATCTTTCCTTAGTTATTCGTGGTGATTCTGTATAGGCTTACAGGATTCGTGGCATAAGTCTTGCATATACATAGATATTATTATGACTCGTTGTACTAGTTAGAGGTCATGATCTTGCGTTTTATGAACATGAGACATGAGATTACATTAGATGGGGAGAGACACACCGGCTACAGGCTGATTATATATATATTATGTTACTGGAGAGTGCCTTAGTCTCTGTACCAGAGCTTTGGCACATGTATTTGGCCCTTCGAGATATTACTGCTATCGGCTCCCCGACACAGAGCTTGTAGTGGTTTCAGCCTGAGTACTAGTGATGCTCTCAAATTGTATTTCACTTAGTTGGTTACATAGCTTGCCCTGAGGATCTATTTTATTTACTGTATTTTATTTGGCTTGAGTGTTTATTGTACCTGCTATGTCCCCTGAGGACCTGGATCCGGATTATGTTCCCAGGTACAGCAGAGGAGGCTTACCCCGAGGTTTACAAGACAGGAGCTGACGCTGGAGCAGTACTGGCACCAGAGGACGAGGTTGTGCTAGAGGATTTCTCCTGAATATTCTGTTATATACTCAGTTATTTCTACTTTCAGTTATTTCATATCTTGACTCATGGACTTATGAATTGACTTATTTTATCGAGTTGTTTTCCGTGACACTATTTATTTGGACTTGTTGATAGGCTATATTTTTTAATCTATTATCTTGATTAGTCTATCATATTTAATTATGTTTCTTTCTGTGGATAAGATTAGAATTATTCTGTGATAGATGGTGTAGACTATATTGATATTTATTACAGCTTAAGTACACTCTAACGGGTCCATTAAATTAGGTTTGTCCATTGGAGTTGTGCTGCTGGCCATTGCCACGTGGCTGGTCGCTCGATATTTTAGGACTAGGACGTGACAGGCTCCAGTCTAGACATCGAGCATCTCTAAGAGATATCATTATTAATGCATTTAGCCCTGGCCTAGCAAATAATTTGTGTAGTTATTCGATCTGAATTTGATTAGTTTCCTGATTATAATCTACAAAATTGTCAGATTGTTGATTATCTTCGGATATTTCAGAAGTCATTCGGGATGATTGCCCATTGATAACCTGAAGACTAGTCTTAAGGTTATTAATTATAACTTCTTTATTCTTGCTATTTTGATTACTAACATTTTGAAAATTTTCTTTTGCTAGAGCTATTAGCTCTTGAAGTTCTCTTTCTTCATCATTAATAGTCTGAACATTAGACTTTCTAAATTAAGCTATTATCTATTTAATGTCTTCTTTAATAACCTCAAAAGCTTTAGTTACTTTGTATTCTTTGACCTCTCGGGGAGGTCTAAAGGAGATTTTTGAGGTCTCATTTAAAGAAGGCATTCCTGAAAGATCTAAATGCTTTATCGACTAAATTTGTGTAACAAGTTTTCTAAGGCATGTTCTATTCTGGTCAATTATTGACTCATAACTTAGATGTACACATTGGTATAATTATTCTGTCTTAAAGCTTTCTGTAACTCTTTGATAGTTTCTTTTTTACTATTAATAGTTTTAAAGAAAGAGATAACATCAATTTTGTCTGTCAATTTTTGACTGTGAGTTTTAGTGGCTCATTTGGCGGATAAATTGATCTTGTAATATTACTACTAGATCCTGTATCAGTATTCCAAACTTTATAGAATTCTTCTAACACATGTATTTGTGTTAATTCATTATTCACATAATTTTGGATAAAACATTCGGCGAAGGGTATCATCCTTCTTATACTTCTAAGATGATTATAGTATTCATCTTTAAACTTATACCTATAAAATATTATTTAAAGGTTAATAATTAATTACAAGTCTAAGAATACCTCGTTCCTTTTCAGCATTATTATTAACATAGAATGTTGTACAACTCCATGAGGAGTATGACTTGCAAATTAGTTTCTTATCCAATAAGTCTTTGATTTTTTTTTACATAATTCAAGATATTCTTGATTCATTTGACAAGGTTTAGCCTTTGTCGGAATATTCTTTTCATTAAAAGATTCTTCATAAGGAAGAAAAATTATATGTTGTTTCCTATCCCAGAAAGCATTAGAAATATTACTAGAAGTTTGTAGCTTAAAGTCTTCTTCGCCTTTTTTATTTTCTGTTGGATTTTTAACTTTTTAAAATTGTTGGGTTATATTAACCTGAGCAATTTCTTCTTTTAAGAAGTTTATCTAATTTTCTTTAAGAGAAACTTTATTAAGAATTTTAACAATTGAATTAGTTATAAATTCAAAAGTTATTCTTTTTCCTTTATAACTGTTAGTAATACCAACTCTATTTATTTTATTAATAGGCATGAGTTTTTCTAGGAAAGGTGTTCTTAGAATAACATGCTGAGATTTTTTTTTATAACTATTAGGTGTAAAGGAATACATATTTCATCTTTACAAATATTTACATCGGTAATTTTGTAAGGTGTAGTTACTGCTTTATTATTAGCAGCACTTAGTGTCTGGTTAGTTCGTTCATAATATTTTATTAAAAAAATACCTTCCTTGCACAATTAAGATCAGCACCACTATGAACTAGTGCTATCAAAATAGATGTATAGTACTCATTATTAATGAGTAAATTTATTCTAATGTACCATTTATGGGTAATGAATAAATCCATTTTTGTAAGAAATTATCTCTTTTTGACTGTTGTTCAATTTGAACAGATTGTAGTCTTTTATCTTCGTGTTCTTCTGGTTTAGAAGAACCAGCAGAAGATTCACCAGTTTCTATTATTCTGGCAATATTTTTAGATATATTATCTAGTTCAAGTTTATCTAGCCTTATCTGGTTAGAAGACTCATCCTGAGATTTTTAATATTTTAATCTCACCTTTTAAAATCTTTATTTCAAACTGTAGTTCTTGCAAAGTAACATGTTTTATCTGTCTACCTCTATATCTAGAAATTACTTCAGCCATATTATAGGCTTCAGTAGGAGTCTGGATCTTATTCTCTGACTCATCACCTAATAAATCAATAATTTTTGTTTTGATTTTAGAACGGATATTATCAGTTAACAAAACTTCAATTACTTCTTTCTTTTCATCCAGGGTTTAAGTATTTATTGATAACCCATTTTATTTCTACTATAGATTTATAGTAGTTAATGTCTTTGTCTGCAACACATTCATTGCAATCACAATCGGTACCATATTCATTAAGTGATACATCGCTAGATTTATTATCGGATGAACTTTCTTCATACTCAGAATCTATCATTAATTTAGACATGGTTTTTCTTAACCCTTCATCTTTAATTTCTTCAAATTTCTTTTTGGTGTAACATTTGTTAGCATAGTGGCCTAATTTACCACATTTATTATTAATGTACTCTTTTTAGAAGATTTTTCCTTCTTAGAGTATTTTCTATCCTTTACAGTAGTATCTGGCCTCCTGTAAACATTTTTTTTTCCTTTTGTAAGGCTTTTTATATTCTCTATTCTCCTTTACTTTCATTTTTTCCTTTGTGTTATGAGGTTTAAAAGTATCCATTGTAAACTGGTCACAGAATTCTCCCAATTGCTTTCTCTCAGAGATTCTCTGATATTTCAATTGATGTCTTAGCTTTAAGTCATTACATAAAGCTAATCATTCTTCAATACACTTATTAATCAAATTACCATAAGTGTAATTGGAATAAGGAATAACACCATTATTTTGGTTCCTTAATCCTTGTCTTATTATTTTAGCAAATAAATTAAGAAGTCCATCAATGAACTTTGACTTTCAGTGAGCATCATTTGCATCACCAAGTAACATAACTCTACTTAGGAAAGTATCTTTGTACTACCTGAAGTGAGCAAGAGTTAGACACCTTAAATTTTGAAGAAGAGTTCTGTCTCTTTCTCCATGGTCAAAAATTCCTCCAGTAAAGTGCTCAAATATTGTAATTATTAAGGTATAAACATCATCATGTTTAACTGTCTGAGTACTATTATTAGTATTAATACCATGTTGAGTGGTTTACTTTGATTCTATTAACTTCTTTCTCTTTATTTGAAGAAGAAGTTGAACCAATTTTGGAAGGCAATTTTTTATAGCTAGATATAGACAGTGTAGCTACATCTTGTGGAGTAAATCTTACTTTCACATCTCCATCATGAGTCTTGATGATATGATCAATTTATGTTTCCAAGAATGGTCTAGGAGGAACGACTTGATTCAAGATCCATTCATTTGGGAAGTTTATTTTATTCCATCTAATTATTCGGTTAGTAGCAACTTTGGAGGTTAATAAATTAGTTTCAACCAAGTAGTTTTACCAGGTTTAGTAATGTGCTTCGCATTTGGAGCAATAGTATTCATTACCTTGTAATGGATTCTATAGACTATTGCTATAGTTTCTGAACCTGGAAGGAAATTATATCCATTGGTTTTCACATTTAGAGTTACTGACTAAAAGATGAGCATATGTCATTCACAGAGTTAAATTAGGATAAACATTAAAATAGACATGACCATGACAGAGACTAGTCTGCATAACTCCCATTAGGGATTGACTCCAGTCTAGACATCGAGCATCTCTAAGAGATGTCATTATTAATACATTTAGCCCTGGCAAAGTTTAGGGTTTGAATGCAATTTGTATTAGTCCAATATGGACATACTTATAAACATCTTGTAGATGCTTAATATTATCTTCGCTTAATAACCTAAGCGAGTATTCTGTGTCATTCACATATATAGTTCATTCCATTGTTTTAATTGTAATGGATGACTTAAAATCAAAAGTACCTATTTGGTATAAAAAAATTGGCTTTACTTTAGGAATTGTCCAATTGTTTAATTCCTCTAATTCAGAGGGATACTCAATATTTTGAGCATTTTTAATTATTTTGCCCTTATTAAAAGCTCTTCTATTAGAACCAATTGCTAATGTATGATTCATCAGCTTTTGAGGTTCTACTTCACTTACTATCATGTATAGGCAAGACGTAAAAATATTATAATCATGTTATTGTAACTGCTATAAGTAATTATTACTGTAACTCTATTACCTTAGTTAACTACTCCAGTAGTTTCAGATATCTCTAACGATAGTAAATGCCTAGCACGGCTGTTTGCATTCAAACCCTTAACTTTGCCAGGGTGATTCAAGATCCATTCATTTGGAAAGTTTATTTCATCCCATCTAATTATTCGGTTAGTAGCAACCGGCATGAGTGGATTTTCGAAACTACAATACATGATCAGTTTATTTCATCCCATCTAATTATTAAGGTATAAACATCATCATCTTTAAATATAAATTGCATTCAAACCCTAAACCATTAGGGATTGACTCATGTTGATGTATTATTTGAAGAAAATGATATCATTGTTCAAAATCATCACAGTGGAGGAGAAATTCTCCGAATGCGAAGCACATTACTAAACCTGATAAAACTACTTTGGTTGAAACTGTATGGTTATTATTACTAGTAAAGATCTTGTAATATTAGTGGAGGAAAAATCTATGAATGGAACATAGATGGGCTAACTGAGAATGTCACTACCGTATTTTCTAGAAAAGGGTATTTTGGTCATTTCATAATTAATTAAATATTGTACATGTTAAATATTTATTTATTATATTATTTATTTATTATTAGCATGTTAGATTTTTTTTTTTGGACTTGTGTTAGTGGACCTAACTAGTTATAATAGATCCATGGACCAACATGTATTAATTGTTAGAACTGAGCCCAACTAGAAAGCCCTTTAATTAGGAGGATGATTAAATTAATTAAACCAATGGACTAGAAGCTTCCCTCCTTAATTAATTTCTTCATGAGAGGCCCCAAGGGGTATTTTAGACTTTACATAGTAGATTGAGGGAGGGGGCAAGTGAGGCCTATATAAAGGGGATGAAAACTTTCTCTCTCTTCATTTTTCATTCCAAATCTAGATCTAGAATTTCCCTCAACCAAATTCCATCAAATCTCTACCAAATTTCTACCAAATTCCTTTCCAAATCACCATTGGAGACTAGAAGAGCAAGGATCTAGAAGGAGAAAGCAAGGATCTACAAAGAGGAGCAAGGATCTACAAGTTGGAAGTCAATTTCACCAATTTTGGAAGTTTCATTGGGAATCCATCTCCCAATAGGTACAATTTAATTTTTGACCTTAAATTAGGTTCTAAATCTGAGATTTAACCATGAGAAATTAACCCATATGCATAGGCTACCCATAGAATTTAGTTTTGTGTTCATAGGAGACCTATTGAGAAAGTTATAGTGCTTTTTGTGTCAATTTTGGGGGAATTCCGAGATTGACATTTGTTGTGTGTGTTATTTGGTCCTATAGATCAATTTGGCATGTGCTTATGTGTTTGGGGCTAGTGTCATATCCACAATTAGGTACGTGTAGGTCGTATCCCATCAATTTGGTGATACGTGTTGATTTGGGGATTTTCCCTCCGACACGGGACTTTGAGCATGTCACATTTTGACACGGACACGTAAATTTATTTTTGACTCTTCGTATTATTCATAAATAATATATGTGACTTGTTCGTGTCCTTCGGGGTACGTTTGGATGTGTGGTGGACTCGTGTCGCATGCGTATCCTAGATCTAGTGGGATACGGGGTGATACGGTCCATGTGGGTACAATTTAATTATAGATCTAATTCTTTGTGTTCTTATTTCATGGAGAAGTGTAATTATATATATAATATATAATATTGTGTATATATATTTATGTAGTGTTGTGCCTTAGATCTATATATCTATGTATATATTATATGTGTATATTTATTATGTTATTATGTAGCTATTTTTCTACATGTAGATATATATTTATAAGTTGTAGCATATGTATATATAATATAGTAGATATATTTATATGTGGTTATATATATAGTTATATTATATATTGTTATGTATTTATATTATTGTATGATTATATATATGTATACATGTATGTATAGTTATATATACATATTACTATGTGTGTGTGTGTGTATGTTACTATGTGGTATTTAAAACAATTTACTATGTATAAGTGTATGTACATTTATATATAGTTTTATATGTATATTATATAAATATATATTGTGGGTTATATATATGTATTTAAATATATATTGAATAAATATATATATTGTGGGTTATATATATGTATTTAAATATATATTGTATAAATATATATTGTGGGTTATATATATGTATTTAAATATATATGGTGGGTTATATATATGTATTTATATATATATTGTATATATATATATATACATATATTTTCAGCAACAGCAGCGAGCCAGAAGCGTCGCAACAGCAGCAACAAATGCAAATAGCAGCAGCGACATCAGCTTTTTAGCGACAGCAGTCAGCGACAGTTGCAGGAAACTGTCGCTGAAATAACAGTGTATCAGCAGAGTATTAGAAGCTTCAGCGACAGTTTTTAGTGACAGTGCAGAAAACTGTCACAAAAACTGCAGTGTATTATCTAATATATTAATACAGTTTTTAGTGACAGCGACAGTTTTTAGTGACATACACAGCAGCTTTCTGCGACAGTGGACAGGATATTTAGCGACAGTTTGGCAATTTTTAATATATTAGATATTAATATATATATAGATATATATATGTATATATATATGGTAATTAATATATATATAAATATGTTCCTAATTGCTATTTGTATTATAGTATACTATATATGTATATATTTAGTTGTAGCATATAAATTTATTAGAATAGTTAGTATATTTTAGTTATCAATTGTTATGAGTATCTTTTATATATTATATATCTGTAGGTATGTATGTACGTATATATGTATTAATAGTTAGTGTGTAGTTGGTAGTTAGTATTATTCTATTAGTACATATTAGAGTTATATTGGATTGATATATATAATTATTGATGGGTAGTTAGTATATATATGAGATTTTGGCAATTACCTTGAGATACCAAGGTAAGTATCAAGATATACCAAGGTATGAGTAGTAGGTATTGGCATAAGTAATAGGATAGTTGTAAACTAATTATGGGTTGGTATTAAGGTAACTAAAATAAGATATATAGTATTATATAAATATTAAATGCATAGTAGTTTATAATTATTGTTGGGTAGTTAGTATAAATAAGGTTTTGAATTTACCTTGAGATGCCAAGGTAAGTATCAAGGTATTGGAGGATAATCAAGGTATTAGGTTTGGATATCAAGATAGAGGTTTATTATTGCGATACCAAGTTGGTTTGAAACCAAGGTATCCATTTAGCATTTATAATTAGGATTTTATATATATAATATTGTTTGATATGTACATATGTGTTATATTTATCCCTTGTTTGCGTATCCTGAGATACGGTATCTTAGTATCCTAAGATGTAGCTTGTATGGCCTAGATTCATAGTGTGTGAGCCCAATATCTTTGAGTTAGACTCATGCAACCTAAAAATAGGTAGTTGACCATAATTTGACTATAGTTGACCATAGTTGACTTAGAGTTGACCTAGTTTGACTTTTGACTTAGAAATGACTTTATGACCTAGAAAGTTGACTAGTTTAATTTATTTCTCTTCCCAAAAACTTATATTAATGCAATATTTCATATATAGGTCTGTGACACCAGTTTGGACATCATTTTTTATCATTTGCTCTGGACCACAGGCGAGTACATTCTCTGATAGTTTCCATTATTTGATTACCACTATAATTCAAGTATTTAGAAATGTTACTTATGATTCTTGACACGATGGTACACGGATTGGTATTGTTATTGGATCGTCAGTCATGGGATGTTACCTTGATTATGGAGATGGTATCGGATACTGTCCTTGTTGGTATTGGATAACATTGAATATTGTAGATTAAACATTGGATACATTGGCTAGTGACGTGTCATGATTCGATCCATCATATCAGTCGGGGCAGGAGAAATACCAATTAAATATGTGATCAAGAAACTATCGGCTAGTAGTGTAATCATTGGCTACTAACTAACCATGCAATTCACGTATGGTTGAGTTAGCTCCTTAGTGTAATCATTGAATCTCCCATGCCGATCACATATTTAGTTAGTATCTCAAATCACATAGTTATTGTAGATTCTATTATTCAGTTTATTGATTATCTTGTTCTATTCTTACATTATAGTTTATTTCTTTATTCTTGTGTGCATTAATTATATTATGTTGCTAGTATTGCCTATTCTCTCATTGTTCTTGATTATCAGTTATATCATCATCGTAGATAGCATCTTCTATTGTACTGCTTTATAGTTTTTGTCAATTAATTGGAACTGCTATTGGGTTGTACTTCGCTCCATTCCTAACTGGAAAATATTTTTCAGAGGATCCGGGAGATTGGTGTCCGATATACTATGGACCTCAGCCTATAGATGGTGCAGACTTGAACCCACTAGTTCTGGAGTGACTGCCGGAAAATTTAGCCGGGTTCACTAGTTAGCATAGTTAGTTCTCTTTAGCATTTTGGTACCGGATTTGTTTTCGGCATATTATTGTGTTTGGATATTATTTCTATTTGTTGTTGTTATATTTTTAACTGCTTAGTTATGTTAGACTTCTGTGATATCTTCTCGTGCCATAGTAATGTGATTGAGTATTGTGTTGAACTAAGTTGATTATACTCTCATCTTGGAGTTGAGATATTATTGGAGGTTTATGCTTTATTGTGAGATAATTATATAGTATAGTTGAGCAAGACAGCGTTCTACCGCTGATGCTGCGGCGTAGGTTGGACGTTGTTCCAGACTTGCATCCCTACACCGGGTGCGGGTCGTGACAGAGAAGGATGATACCCTTCACCAAATGATGTATATATATATATATATATATATATATATATATATATATATATATATATATATATATATATATATTAATGTGGCTTAGAAATAGCTCAAAAATGAGCCGTTTAAGCCGTACGTATATCTAATTAATTAAAAAAATGTTAACTACGGTAGTTCTCTCCTCGCATATTTAAAAATCTAAAATCCATTCTAACTACCTGAACATGTATAAAACTTAAAATATATTTAATATTTAAATTATATTTAAAGTAACTAATTGAAAATATCTAACTAAACACATATCCAATATTCTAAAAACATATTTATAATAAATAATAATTAAAATATATTCAAATTATATTTAAAATACTGTAACATAATTTAAATTTTTATTTAATTTTCAATAATATCATAAAAAATTCTTTTTTCTACGTGCAACGCACGTAAAAGTATATATATATATATATATATATACTTGAAATTTTTTAATATAAAAATAACTACCGCATATGTTTTCAAGGGAAAAAAAAAATTAAAACCATCTGAACATGTGTTAGTTTAAATATTTAAATTTTAAATTATATTTAAACTAACTTATATCATATTATCTAATTAAACACATATAAATTTTTTTAAATATCTTTATAACAAATTATAATTAAAATATATTCAAATTATATTAAAAATATTCTAATATATCCTAGTAAATTTTTGGACTAGTCCTGGATAAATTTTTGAGCGAAAAATTTATAAAAAAATTGGACCAGCCTTGAGTGTATTTTATAGTGCTCTTTATCAAGGGCCTTTATTTTTTCTTAGCCTTCTAATCCCTTCCTATAAAATGGATCGCCATCACACACCGACCTACAAACCTCAAATAGGAGAGATCGGGTCGATTCCATTGGCTGACGAAAAGATGTGGTCTCTTCCAAAACCCTAACCTAATTTTGAAATTCCCAATTTCGGAAGGATTTTGTGCCTTTCTTCTGCCTATCTTCTTAGCATAATTCTCTAATTAGTGCTCTATTATTCGTTTGTGTACTTTTTAAGGTCACTTTGACGAAGAACCTTGGAGTTACATGCATCAATTGTTTAATGTTGCTAAAAATTAGCTGAAGACCTAGGTTTCGAATGAATAAGTATTCATTAGAAGTTCTTGCTGGAATTATTTTGTATACTATTATAATGCAACTTAGAAACGGCTCAAAAATGAGTCGTCTAAGTCGTATGTATATCATTATTTTAAAAAAATAAGACAACTAAATAACTACCTAAATATTCTACTAACTATTTAAAAAAATCAAGTATTTAACTACCTAATATAATATATTTATAAATAATAACTCTAACTCAAGTGGTTAGGGTATGCTTGGATTGAAGATTAAGAGAGTTAAGTGAGAGAAAGTTAAGTGAGCGAAAAAAAGAACCATGTTTGGTTTGAGGGTGGAGGTTTACGAGGAAGAGAAATAGAGGGTTAGGTGGGGGTTTGTTTAACCCTATTTTTCCTTTTTTTTTTAATCCCTCAAATCGGCGGGTTAACGAGGGAGAGTAAGAAATTTTGTTTAAAATGTCATAAATACATCCCATTTAACTCTTTCCTCTGCTCAAAACATTTAATCCAAGCAAGAAATATTAAACACACCCCATTTAACTCTTCCTCCAATCCAAACAAGGTTATATGTATTGACTCCCCTCCCCCTCACTTATCTCTACCTCACTTAACACTGCTTATTTTTTCCCTCAATCCAAGCAGACCCTTAAGGTAAGAGATATTTTTCTTAATTGCTTGTGTTCAATTTCTAGGAATAACATTTTCTTTTCATGTTTAATGTTTTACAATATTTTTTTTACGCATGTGTGTGTGTATATATATATACTAGTAAATTTACGTGCGCGTTGCACGTAAAATAATTTTTCCTTTCTGATATTAATATAAAATTATTTATATATTTATATATATTTAATTTAAAATTTATTATATTTATATTTATATTTTAATTAGAATTTGTTATATATTTGATTATAATTAATTATGGATATATTTTTACTCTTCATAAAGAGTCTTGAAAACGGATAGCTACGTAATATTATCTAACTATAAATAAAAAACTCTTGTAACTCGTGTGCTGGTTAAGGTGGAAAGTATTTTTCCTGGTTGGCTGAGTTCAAATCCTTGAAGTGTTACTTATAACATATTAAAAAAAATTCAATAAATTTTTATGTAATATTAATTTTTTTTAAATAATTAATTGATGATAATATATATATATATATATATATATATATATATATATATATATATAACTTTTGAGTCGTTTTAAAGTCTCATTATATTATGGAAGATATATATGAGCAATTTGGAACAACTCGGTTTGTGCATATCCATAATCGGTTGCACATGGAAGAAGATTAGGAGGAGAGATTCTGTTTGATAAGAATGTAAATCCATGGGTCCACAGGCTATCGTATAAGAAGGGTTTATAGTCTAGTTTGGTCCGCGGAATTATGGGATTGAGAAAAAAAAAGTGATTAAGTAATTCCTAATGGAAAGGAAATGGGGATGGTTCCCTCCATCCAATCAAGGATTCACTTTTTCACCTTTAAGTATTCACTTTTTCTTCCAATTTTTTTGGCATTTCCAAACACAAGAAAGTAAAATCGATAGAAATTATAATTTTCCAAAGGAAAGAAAAGAGTAAAGAATTGATTTTTTTTCCGCGAACCAAACGATCCCATAGGGTTTATTCCCAATGGATTGAATTAGATTTGATAAATTTCATATATTCTTATCTTATTCTTATTTTATTTTATTTTTACTCTAACAATAAATATATTTATATATTTGTTTATATCTTATAATTTTCTTATTAACCATCAGTCTAATTTTGTTATTAAAAAATCACTTATTTATGTATTAAGTTGGTTTAAAGTTAATAGTATATATCTCTACTATTATAATACGGCTCAAAAATGAGCCGTCTAAGTCGTATGTATATCATCAATTCTTAATATTTAAAAAAAATTTAAAAATTAACTACCTTTTTTCTCTTGCATATTTGAGGAAAAATTAAAAACCATCTTAATATATAACAAATCCTATATATACTAGTTACCTCCACGTAAGTTGCATGTAAAAACAAAATTATATAAAAATTTAATTATTTAAAAATATTTAAAATATAATTATATATATTTTAATTGGAATTTGTTAAGTTTTTACAGTTTTGGATATGTGACTCAGATAATACCATGTACTTAGTTCAAATATTTAAATATATTTGAATTGAAATTTATTAAACAAATTTAATATTTTTTAAGCTAATTTTTAAATCTAGTATTTAAACGATTTTAAATTTAGTATTTAGGTTTAGTGGAATAAAAGAGTAGGTTACGAATGATGAGAAGGAAGTTGATTTTAGATTTTTTGTAATCTTCCGTTAGTTTTTTTTTGTTAATTAAATTAATTGAGTATTTATTAAGAGTTTGGACGGATAAGATTAAAGTTGATTTAAGGTTGTATTTATCTACCGAAAATAATTTTTTTAATTTAATTAGTTGAGTATTTACTTACGACTTAGACGTGTCGTTCTTTCCTTTTTTTTTTTTTTTTACCAACCAATGGAAGAATGACACGTGCACCCCCGGTCTCTTTAGAATTTTTCATATAGTAATGGGTCATATCGGATCCGTTACCACTTGTGAATTTCCTCGCTTTTCTTTCTACTTCCTCTACAAAATTTCTCTCCTTAAAAAAAAAATCTGCTAATTTTGTGGAAAATTGATCATTTTTCCTTTGCAGCTGCTTCCCAATTTGTGGATATTTCGATCGGAATTTCAGGTAAGTCTCCGGCTTTACGCAACCAATTAAAACTAGAGATTCGGTTAGTTTTCGCCCGATTCTTAGGGTTTTCTCTAAAAACACCTCATAACCGCTGCCCCCAAAATAGACAAGCAGACCCTTAGGGTTAGAAAACCCTTCAATTTGGTGCAGTTTTTCTATGATTTATTCTTGATTTCTAAGTCAAAATCGTTCCTTTGGTTGGGTTTACTGTTGCACGGACGCAAATACGATACGGACACGCCACCAGTTTGGTCTTTCCTGGTGTATTTTGGAGTGCCCAGGTCGGCATTTTGTACGTCATTGCTTTTGCCAACAAAAAACGTTTGATAATTTTGAATTTTTTTAATTTGGGGAAGAAGTTGCGATTTTTGATATGTGGAGTAACCCTCTTACTTTAACCTATGAGTCTCAGTAGTGAGTACTGAATGCTAACTTTGTTCATTGATAATCTGAACTTTTCGTAGTGAATACGATTGTGAACCGGCAGGAGCAGTTAAAAGTCAGAACTTTTGATTGGAAGAGCTGTTGTAAACTTCATGGCTTCTTCTGTGGTAACGCCTGAAGACGTACTCGAATCGCTAATGAACGATGGAACCATAGACTCTATCAGATTGAAGATAATCAATCAGCTAAAGGCCAATGTAAGTGCATTATTGAATTCTTTTGTCAGTATCCAATTTGGTCATTTGATGATGGTCTCTCCTTAAGAAATTCTAGTTTAAGCCAAAAACACGGTTTCGTCAACCTTAATGGATTTCAGTTGGTTGCTACGAGGGCTGCTTTTGTAAGAAGCCCCTCTTGTTTGTGTGATATAAAATGGAATTTGAGTGATCATAACTTGGTTTGATATTATTGTTATTTGTGTCTAGATTTGTTTTTCCTGTGGCCATAATTACTTATTAGCCATAATTTTGGTGTTCTCCTTTTCTTTGCCGTGATGCATCATGTAATAACTTATTTATATAGCAAGTCTACATTACTTGTTTATTGCCGCTTAACAAAATAAGGGATGTGGGGTTTCTACATAACATTATTTGGGTTACTGGAGGATCTAATTGGTTTATGTTAGTTTAAAATTAAGATAATACTATAAACAAAAGACAAGAAGAAGGAAGAGGAAAAGCTTAGAACGATAAGGAGTTGTAGTGTGCAAGAGGAATTAGAGCTTTTCAAGTTATGCCCTTAGACCAACATAGATTTTCTCTTCACCCTACGGACCTAACAAACTACACCCTACGAACCTACAAATTACACCCTACGAACCTACAAACTAGTAAAGTGCATCCTAGTGCCGTGGGTGGCTGAGCCTCCGCTGATGTAGTGATTATATCTGAGAAGGATCAAGATGTATGCAACCCCCACTCTAGCACTTTGATTTTATTATTACCCCCACCCACTCACACAGGTTTTAAGGAAGTTCATGTTTGGACTATTATTCGACCTCGAATTGAAAAAGCCAGAAGTGTTGAAGCCCAGAACTCTGAACTTGATCGAAATTGCCAAACTCGTTATTGTAAGTCGTAACAATCCAAATCGCTGATACCGAAATTTGTTAAGAGGATTTACCAATACAATAACCAAGTTTTTGGACCTTGGCCAGAAACGATTTGATGGGAGTATACCGATGCCATAATAAAGTTTCTGAAACTTCCAAGAACTGATTTGCTTATGATATTGAGCTGCTTGAGATAACATCCATCTTGTGAAGGAGAATAAACTTTCTCCTTGGTGAGTTTAAATCTCTTGATAGGCATACCAAAATATGTAAACCCATCTCCACTCATCTTATTGCTGAAGTTTGTCTGAGTTCCAAATATGTTTAGATTGGCATTGTTGAAGTTAGTGAAATGCCTATTTTTGCTGATTATCTGACCGAGGTTAAAAGATAAAAACTCTTTGTGGTTTTGATACTGTTCTTAAGATGACTAGCATGAATGAATGTCAAGAGGAAATCTGTTTATATGGAATGAACAATTGCATTGGTTCATGTGTCTTAGCTTGAAACCTTTGATCAAGCCTCTTCTACTCTATCCTCCAAAGAGCAGGATAGGAATTTTGCAAAGAAAAAATAAATAAGGTGCGATGCATCTCTCTTTCCAGATAAGATGCATATGACATGATTTATGGCTTTGATCAAATTGCACATATCTGAATCCACATAGATAGTAAATTAAAGTTATTAACAAGGATCTTTTAAGAGAAAACTTTCAGTAAGATGAGAAAAATGTGCACATGGGTGGGAAGTTAGAGGTGCCGTCAACTGAGGATGAGATGATAGACAATCACTTAATAAGATGTGGACGTGCAAACGTAGACAAGTAGACACACCATTTAGGAGTGATAGGATATTAGTTTAAGGATTGCTAGGACTAGGGGTAGATCCAAAAGATCTTGGATAGAAGATAAGAAAATGATATGATGCTTGTAATGTTAAAGAGCTTAGTCTCTTAAAAGAGATGAGCGAAAGATATAAACTCATGTAGCAATACCGTAAAAATTTACAATAAAAGCTTTATTTTGTTGTATCTTTAAGGAAAGACTTCGATGAAACAGGACATGCAGAGCATACTGTTTCATGGTATTTAAATTTGGAAATCTAGTAATTTTCTTTTTGAGGAATAAGAGTTGTCTTCCTGGGATGCGAACCCATGACCTCTCCTCGCCTCTCCCCTCGCCATTATACCAAAGGCCCCAACCATTTTGTTGCCTACCTCTGGTGATATCTTGTATATTTGTTTCGAGAGACCCACATAATGGACCTCCCAAAAAAAAAACTTGATCGAGTATAATTGGTTATAGTTAATATATTTCTTTTTTTTCTTTTTGAGATGTCCGGCGTAACGCTCGTGACTTTATGCATGATGCGTTGCATGCCTTTTGGGCCCATTGGGCCACAACTCCCACCAAATAAATGAAAGTGATAATACGCTTCCGTGGCTTGATCCACTGATCTTCCGCCACCTAGCCAAGGTCTTATACCTCTCTCCGGTAACCACAAGGGTCACTCGAGTTCGGTATTAATATATTTCTTGCCACAAGGGTTTGCTCGGATCCATCTATTTATTAATAGTTTATGTGCCATAATGTTTTGGCAGATTTAAAGATTTACTAAACACATCTAGGATTAGGCTCCTTAATGTATATGTAGCTTGCTAATGATACTGGGTTAGTTGATGTAGTAGGAATCTTTAGCTTCTGGAATAGAATGGTGGAGAGAAGCTTTTGGGTCTAATAAGCATTTAAAATCCGTACGAAAAAAGTAAAATATATGAATATAGCTTTAGCAAAAACTTCAAGAAGAAATGAGGGAATAATTTGAATGAGAGGTACCTATGACTTAGTTTTAATTATGCAGATCAATCATCCCTTATGATAGAGAGATTGAGAATGATATTCTTTAGAGAGTTAAGAGCAGGATTCTTGGAGTGGAGTGCTTCCAGAGTTCTTTGTGACTGCATGATAATTTGAAGACGAAAGGAGCTGCTAGAATAGGGTTAAGCTGAGAGATTTATGCATTTGAATTCCTCAGTACATTGTCTTTGTCGGTATTACCATCTATTTGTATCTTTATCTTCTTTTATATATAAGCTAAGCTTATCAAGAGTTGAGCAAGCTTTCTACCAGTTCTAACATCTTACAAGTCTTTCTTCACTAATCATTTATACCAGGACCAAATTTTGATTTGCATTGCATTCTTTTCTATGGACTTGTTTGGTTGCCCATAAATGGGAATACCTGCAACATTTGTTGCAAGTATGCCTTGTTGTTGTAAGTGTTGTTGTAAATACATTTTTGTTGGCATGTAAACGATGTTGCGTGATTTACAAATCCATTGTGTGGAAAACTATAATTAGGATACTTTGTTGCAGTATTTGTTGTTGTATTTAGAAAGTTGTTGCTTGGTTGTGACACAATGAATGAAGAGGGAACGAGAGGAAATTATGTAAATGGTGTAATAAAGTGGTGTTGCAACCATTTTGGTCACAACAAAAGCTGTGGTATTTGGGGCACCAATTCCACTAATTACAGCAAACCAAACATTGAAAATGTTGTAAGTGATGCAATGTTGCATGTATTTCCATTTAAAGGAAACCAAATAACCCCTAAATGTTTTCCTTGCAAATTGTGTTTCACCTTTCACGTTATCATACTTTTTTTTATCATTGATACAAATTTGAATAGCTCTTTTTTGTCGGCCTTCTTGCTCATGTCTATCTTTATATGATATCATAGAATTCTGATCTCGTGTTAGTCATCTTGAATTCTAGACAGTCATGATTCATGGAGCCACTCTTTTTTGTATTCCGCTTCACTTTTCTACAAATTTCTTATTGCCAAGAATCCAGTGTTCTAGAAAAAGGATCAGTAGGTGAATTATCAGCCAAGCCATTTGACGCATAAATCTGATTAATTGCTTTGGACCATTAATCAAAAATTCCATGTGGGTGCATAATTGCCATTAATTGGTGACCAGCCATGGACTGTGTGCTTAACGTAAACCGCTTAATATGACATTACCAAAATTTATTTTCCACCATTGTCAGCAAGCTCTTTCGGTGCTCAACCCTTCATCTTTGGATGGCAGGCCAGTTTCAGTTAAGGACAAATCCTAGGGATCCAGGTGAGACAAGTTCCCAACCTGAAAGTTTGATATTGTCTTAGAGACTTAATATGTTTCCCACCTGAAAATATACACAGAACTAGAAGGTTTTTTATGGTGGGTATTTCACCCATCTTAATATCTGAGTGTATCTAATTAAGAACTAGAAAAGTAAAACCCATAATATGAAGTTTCCAAAACAAAAAGAATGTTCTGTGACCCATAATAGCCCATCTCCCAGAATTTTCTTCAGAATTTGTCTCGTTATACACTATTAGTTTGTATATTGAACGTTATTCATATCTAGTAAATTTATTGTATCTATCTAAAGAAGAAAACATATAATCCAAATGGAAAGACATTAATCTAACTCCAATGGAAATCAACAATTTTCTAAATCACTTCATATTCTATGGGTCCATAATATTAATTTACTAGTGTAAAAAAGAGAGATCAAATGCTACATTCATCATGAGCACTCTTGGTCTTATAATTCTAGTTTTTGCTCCATATCCCACCCAATCTGATGCTAACTCGCAATGTCATATACGGCAACCATTCTTTGTTTATGAATTACTTAAGTTATACATGCTAGAGTGCCCCACCTGGCGTAAAGCTCTGTCTCCACCCATGGTTTTAGTGCAACATTTGCTCAATTGAATAATATGATCTTTTGCTCTTTAAACACACCATATTATTTGTGGATTAGGAATTCGGTTGACTTCCTTGTATTGATAGGAGTTCTTTTAACATCTTCTGTTACAGCTGGAAAACCAAACCACCCTTCTGCCCCTCCTTCCTCTTTACCTCAGTCCACCTTCCTATCAAGTATTGTATAAACATATTTTTCTTGCTTTTCTTTATCTTTATGCATTCTTACTTTTTATCCTCATTCTCTTCTATTGCAGCAATAACCTGCCTGTTGTTGCCTTTTGCTCTGCTGCTCTTTTCTTATGGCAATGCATTTTTCGTTTTACTGTATTCTCTTACCCTACCTCATATAATTATATGACTTGCAACTGATAATACAAATGTCAACTACTAATATATGATGTCTAATGCTATTTTCTCTTTCTTATTGTTGCACCCACGCCACCACATTATCCTTCTATGTACACTTCAAAAAATATTAATGAGCTGTACAGACTAGATCGTAATTATCCCAGCCAATGCATAAACCCTTCATTTGAAATAAGGGAGTGAGTTGGGAAGTGGAACAGAATAATAAAGCTTGGCAACACTATGATGTATGGAACCTCAAAGAATGATAATATCTCGCGATAGCTCTCTCTGCTTGCTTAGCAAATTTTACTCTTAAGTGCTAACAATTGAGTTCAGTATGACTCCCAATATGGTACAAACAAGAAAAAGACTAATCCTGCTAACTTATTTATGTGGCCAACATGTCTGAACTTCATCTAGTTTACTGCTACTTGGCTTTCTTATATATTGGCCATCATTAATGTACACCTATATTGCACAGATACTCCTTCGCCTGTGTCCTTTGACACGTATTCAACATGACACTTCCTAGACACTCATGTTGGATATGGTCGGTCCATATTTAGCTCCAGAAGACCCAAAACATGGTTGAAAGTGATTTTGCATGGTCGTGCCCATGCCAAATGCATTTGAGATATGAGAAAGTAACATTTCTTTGTATCAAATCCTTTTACTTTTTGTAATGTAGTTAATACCAGAAATGCATTAATATAGATACTATTAAGATCTAAGATATAAAATACATATATAAATATGGTTAATTATTTACATATAACCGAATCCATGTTGTTTCCACATCCAACTCTTTTTAAGATGTTGTATTACGAATCCTTATCGTTCTGTATATCTGAGTTCGTGTCCATGTCTATGCAACCTAGATATACGGCATGTTTTTTTAATACTTGTGAACATCTATGCGGAGGACCTTATGTGTCCAATACATGTCCTAATCTATTCTTGTCTGCCACATGATTTTGTTGAAGGCATCAAAGTTTTGTAAAATGACCACCAAAGAAAGAAAATATGTAGCGGATGCATGTTGTTGCCACAAGTAGATGTTGAAAACATTTTCCCAACATCTATAGCTAAGAGAGAGGTAGTATGTAGATGATTGCCAAAATCCAAGTAGAATGGATTTCTAGCCTTAAACATGCCCAGATCCAAGAATTTTGGTCCGATATGGTTTTCATGGACAACTCCAACTAGTTAATATAATTTGAAAAGTGACAACAATCCCAAAAGAATAGATATTTTCAAATAGATAAGGGTTAAAGGAATGAGAACTGATGGAAGATTTGGGATTTTGTATGGGGACCATGGGCAGATGTGGAGCCGAAGTGCCAAGGTAGAATTTGTGGTGATCAACATGTGATCATGTTGAGGGCTATTAATGCTGCTATCATCACAGTTGGGAATGGTGCCACGGGGGATTATTGTCGCACTAGATCGCTAGTTCAACACTATGACATTGTCAGGATCAGTCATGCAAGGGGGAGAGGAAGAGAGAGAGACGACGACGTGGTACCATAGTAAACACCACGACCACGCTAAAGTGGGAAAGAAGAGGGCACAGGGATCTTTGTCGAGGAGAGAGAGGGAGAGACGGAGAGATGACGAGGTGGCACCATAGTAAACGCCATGACCACACTAAAGGGAGAAAGAAGCGGGCACGGGGATCTTTGTTGGGGTTCAGTACATATATTTGTGTGCTTTATGTGTATTTTTCTTCCTGGGATGTGTATAGAAGGAAAGTGAAGGAGAAAGCCAGTCTATATAAAAAAAAATTAGGGATCTGTTGTATTTCTTTATGTCAAAATTTCTTAAAATTACACAATGTTTACTTTACTCCGGAATCCAGTAGGTGTTGGAACAACTAAGGCCCTTATTTCATTGGGGATAGCTAGAGAAAAAGAGAAGAGACCAATCAACTGCCCATTGCAAAGCTAGTTGCCAGGGGCTCTTTATTGCGTGGGAGAGAGAAAATGTAGATATTTTGATTTGTTTTTGTGTGTGAAAATATCTTTTATTTTTGTAGAATATCTTAATCAGGGATAGCTGGTCGCTTCATGCACAATTTGGCTGGAAACTGAAGTAGAGGGTAATGTGTAGAAAGAAAATTTTCATAATAGACATCCCTGGAACCTGTGAAGTAGGAAGGTCAGATAAATCTGAGTCAACAGTGTACATGTTAGTTGTGATAACGGACAAGACCCAAATTCAACGTCTTCATGCCATAATATGTAGGAAGATGCCCAAATCTGTGCTTTTCTATCTCACTACCATGTTGTAGTGTTGTGCCTTTTTCTGTGAAATGCAAATATGATAAATTGGGTTGTCATAAAATAGATGTAGACTTAGTAGACTGGATGTATATACGTTCTCTGAATAGAGACCACCGAAAGTAGGAAAGCCTATTCTTCAGACATGAGGTACATGCAAGGTCCATGCAGAGTTTTGTTGTTATGGCAAAACCAGAACAGAGGAAATATTTGATGAAAGAGAATGAAGTGTTTTCGGCCTTTTGTGATTGTACACTGTCGAAATCAGACGATTACATGATGGAAGGAACTTAGCAAGCAATCACCCCCTTCGAGAAGGTTGATAATTTGCGAGTCAGTCTAATATAAGATATAAACTTTAACTGATTGACAGATGGGGACTTGTAATGTTTGACTATAATGATAAAGAAAGGTGTAGTATTGGATGGGTCATCTACTTTATCAGTCTCTTATAATGCGATGTTGTTTTAGATGTTGTATCCAAATTAGATGGCATACATGCAAGGTCCATGCAGAGTTTTGTTGTTATGGCAAAACCAGAACAGAGGAAATATTTGATGAAAGAGAATGAAGTGTTTTCGGCCTTTTGTGATTGTACACTGTCGAAATCAGACGATTACATGATGGAAGGAACTTAGCAAGCAATCACCCCCTTCGAGAAGTTGATAATTTGCGAGTCAGTCTAATATAAGATATGAACTTTAACGGATTGACAGATGGGGACTTGTACTGTTTGACTATAATGATAAAGAAAGGTGTAGTATTGGATGGGTCATCTACTTTATCAGTCTCTTATAATGCGATGTTGTTTTAGATGTTGTATCCAAATTAGATGGCATGCATTTCTTCGTTATTGTCACATGTTAGTAGGCATGGATACACAGAAAGATGGTGCACTGTGTGTATGAAACTGTGGGCATCCACAGCTAATCTAGCTTGTGAACATACACTTGAGAAATTTTTTTTTGATTACCAGTTGTCATTTTGCACTTGTATACTGTGTTTTCCTTTATATTAATGCTTGAAGATCAAGCAGTAATGTGTTAGACTAATGGAGATTGTACTTGAATCAACTCTTATACCGTCGTAGTTATGCACCGAAACCAAAAAGGCTGAGATCGTTTAGTTTCTACTCTCGAAGTTCATCCATTCGGGCAATCTACCTAATCTTAGATCCATTAGAAGCTACATTGTGCAGTGCGGGGTGGTGTACAGTTGCAACAATGTGATAAGGTGGTTTGTACTTCAATTTTGGATGCAGCTTAGGATTTGCACTTGAAAGATGAGTTCCAATGAAAGGCAAAAAGGATATGGTTTCACAGATATGGAAACACACGGAAACAGGAAGGAATTTATATATACGAGACCAGACAGAACTTTCTCAATGTTAAGTGCACATCCAAAGATAAATTATCTGTGGACTGTGTTTGTGTTTGTGTTTGTGTGTGTAATTTTTTCTCTACAAAAAGCTTTCTGGTGGTCATGGTGGTGTGACTCTAGATGAGTGGAGATGCTGTCAGGGGAAAGTTTCAGGGGAAAGTATGGTAAGTTGATCCCTGAAATTATCTCCAACGAGTTGAGTATCATTTATTGAAAGGTCAATTTGGTTCTTTTTATTTTATAATTTGAGAATATGAATGTTACTTGTTTCTACTACCTCTTCCCCTGCTTGATCTAGAGACTAGTTTTTTTTTCATTCTTTTGACATTTTGTTCTTCCTTTTCTTTATAAGTGGAATACTCAACTCAGCATTCTGGTGTGGTGAATAACTTGTTTGCTGAAGTTTTCCATTTGAACATTAGGGTTTCTGACATTAGCCTGCGACCAACAGGAAAACTGAAATATAGAAGAAGAAAAACATTTTTTTGTTTATTTTCTTATCATTATTTGGTTATAGGAAGAGCTGAAGAATAACACAATCACAATGGTCGAGCAAAGTAAGGTTCTTAACACCCCAGGTGCAGAGAAGCAGACCAAGAGGGAGTTGTTTGATTCACTTCGGCGAGAATTAGAGTAAGTTGAAATTTATATTACTTTCAGAAGATTTCATATCTTAGAAAAGGTCATCATTGTATTATACTCTTTATATGGACAAGTACATCTTAAAGAGAGCTTGAATAAAGATTTTTCTAATATCTTGCAGAGATTGCTTCCATGAGTTTAAATTTCAATGACATTTCTTGCATTGATTCTCAATATTGTGAAGAAAAAATAGAGTAATATTGCTTGCTTTGTTGTCTGCATAATACATACATTTCTACCAGCCTACACTGTCATGTGAGCAAAGACTTTGGTGTCAACTGGTGGAATCAAACCCTATTAGCTTGGTCATAAAAATATGTTAAAAATGTGCATAACTAAATTCATATAAATTGGAGATATGGATTAGCTTGCAATAACTAAGATTACCGAAAAATTAGATTAAGGTATAAATATTTCTAACTGTAATTTCCTCTTTTTTGTGTGACAACTCTGCAGAACTCCAGCACTCGAGAAAGCCTCAAAGGCAGTCTGGGAGTTGATTCTTGACAACAATGGTTTGGGAAAGGAGATCAGCGAGATTGTAGAAAAGATATATTGCAGGTTGAGTGGCATCGAACACCCGCTTCCCCTACCACAACCTGATACTGTCACACATCCAGAGAAGAGAGAAAAAGAGGACAAGGTAAAAGAGGGAGAAGCTTCTAAATCTTCAACTAGGAAGAGGGGCTTTGGCGAGATGAGCACGCAAAATGGTGCAGAAGCAGCTCCCGATGGTACCACTGATCATCCTCCTGTTACATTAGATGATGGCGCGCTATCCGAAACAAATACAAATCAATGAAGTGGAACCTTAGGTTAATTTTAGTGAACAACACAGAATGTAAGATCATTACATAAGAGAGCTGTTCGTAGTTTTAACTTTTGTGCATGACAGCTGCATGTAAGATCAAGCTCTATAAACGTCCAACAAGGAGGAGAACAATGTAGTTTCAGTGTAATATCCATGCAGTAACTTTTAGGATAGTCCAAATTGTATCGTAAACTTTGTGCCATTCATGGAAGCTTGTAGTTCGTCAGTCATCTCTGATGCTGATTTTTTTTAGATGATATTGCAAGCCAGTTTGTAGAAAATTAACTCCCGTCTGATTTAGATTTTAGTTACAAAACTTATCAGCTGCACTCTCGGCTTTTGGTTCAAAGTTTCAAATTGTAGATCAATCCATTTTATCAAAAGCTAATTCTATATATTCTAGATTAATGGCACCGCAAAAGCCTTCAACTCCCCAAGTATCAAGAAAAACTCACCGTAAGATTAACTGAGATGAGTTTTGTCCGATAAGAAATTCTGGGAACAAAGAGATTGTTTCCTATTTTATCTGACAAAGGCGACAACTTTCAGGTGATAAATCATAGAATAACATAACTATCAGTTACTTATTAACTCTCTGGTATTAGTTCAACATATCCAGAAAAAATTTATCGGCCCAAAAATGTCTGTTCCAAATATTCAATACACCTGCTTCCTGATCTGTAAGTTGCACCATTTTTGTCCATTTGACCTCCAAGAGAAGATTTATTTATCTATTTGCATCAAGGTCCATGCATGATGGGTTTTTTTTAATTGATCTTGTCAAATTGAATCTCTTTATCAATGGAAAAGAGGTATGCAAGACTAGAGTATGAGATAAAAGGCTGCTTACAGCATTCAGAGGTTCATGATTCCATTGAACTCTTGACATAAACTAAGTTTAGAAAGCACCAATATCAAAAGTTGTTACACGGCACCAATAGATGAAGAATAAACTACAATAGTCCCAGGACCACTGCAATTAGCATGTATAATCATTTAACTCTTGCAGTCTTAACATTTTGATTCTAATAATCGATCTTAGGGAACTGATCAGTGAGTTCCATGTACTGCATCAGCAGTAGCCACAGATTCCAAAACAACTCTTCCAACGGCAGTGCAACTCTGTTCTGGGACACGATCAACTAGAAACTGTACTGGGAAACAGTCAACTCAAAATATTGTCTAACAATTGATGTGGATTTAAGCATCAATGAAGTGAATATCAAAAGTATTAGGATGGATCTGCCACACATTCAACGCAGCATACTCTTCTAGGCACTCCTTCAGCTGAGCTTCACTGTATCCCTGTTTACATGATTATGAAAGGAATAAAAAATCAGCTAGCTCCTCTAACATGTGAAGAAATATACATAGAAAATTCTACTTTAGAGGGTATTTCCATAAAGCAATTATCAACACAGCAACAAGCTAACATGAGAACTTTTAAACCAAGTTCGAGGTCAAGTGAAGAAACATAGATTAGGTGGGCAAAAGAAAATCTGAAGCAGTTTTTATGTAACAAAAGGAGAAAAGCTGCTTTGTTTCTAGGGCCAGACTGTTCACAGAAAGGTCTCAAGAGTTGAAGTACAATGCGTTATAAGTAGGCCTGGGGAGTATAATTCTGGAGTACCAAGAATTTCACTAGTTTCAGGATACATGAAGTGGTGTATCCTGCACAAATCCGTTGTAGACTGATACGCGTACATATACTGTGATCAAGAGTTCATTCTTAAGAAATTGGGTGACACTATGAAATGGAAGGGTTGTTTCAGTACGCAGTGAAATGAGGTAAGCCAGGGTGCCGACCAAATAAAACGAAAAGTTCAGTTGCCTTAGCAAGTGAAATGAGGTTGACGATGGAAAAGCAAATAAAACAATCCATTTTCTTGTAAAACATTTTCCTCTTCTGGCTGATATATGTATGGGAACATTATTGAATGACATTCAGGTCAAGGCACAAAGCTGGCACGAGCAGCAGGAACCTTATACTCAAATAATGAAGGAGCCAGCCACACAATGTCTTGTACAGCTACCTTACTGATACATCCTTAAAAGGGTGGATGCCAGACTTATAATAACTAATACTGCAGTTAGCTGTCAATTTCCTGCCAATCAATTTTCCTAGAAGACAGTACCATTTGCATAAATTACCAACCAGCTAACTGTCCACAAGTTGCAGTCGTTCATGTGAAGGCTCATGCAGTTAAATATGCCTAGGTTGATCTCAAGAGCTTCAAATTTTATTTTCCAACTAAACAAAAATATATAGTAAAATAAAAAAATAATGCATTCTACTGGCCAGCTGACTGTTTAAGTTAGTAAGAAAGAAATACGTAATTCAAATGCTTAACGGATCAAAGAGCTATGAGGAATACTTTGAACGATATAATAGCATAAAATGTATGCAAGTACCTTTCTAGATATCCAGTTAAGAGCATGAGCATAGGTGACATCCATGCTGTTAGTCCTTGCTGCTTCATCTCGCAATATCGAATAGATATCAGATATGGCGTCTAAACCGGATTTTTGCCTATCATCTGAGTATAAAGAGAACTTTGACATCTGCATCAACCGAAGAGCCTCATCCACATCACTCTGAGCAACTGTTGCTGAAAACCTAAGTCTTGCTAAAGCCTGCAAATATAAAGGGTGAATATTATCTGACATTTTTAGTTAACAACTTAATGCAGAATCTGTTTGCATATAAACTTCTTAGTATTCTTTAAAAAATATCTTTGGTATAGTAAAGGAAATTATCTGAATGCGTTGAAGTTATATAAACAGTGAAGCACATAAAAGAAAAATAGAAGGAATAGGACAGTAAATGACATACTACAGATATCCGAAGAATGCTCAATAGTGTTCTAACAGTTGTGTAAGAATGTGGCGCGCTTGACTTGGCTTCCTCTTGACGAATGCTGGAATATGCAGTAGCAATATACTCCTCAAGATCTCTTGGGACTGAAGGAGTTACTCTTCTTGCAGCTGAAATATACGCTCTGCGAGTGTGTTTAAAGTCAATAAGTTAGGCACCATCGCCACCAATCAAAGTCAGCTCTATAATGGAAGATCAATGGTAAGGAATACATGAAACTTGACCACGCTACAACCAACAAATTACGTCAAGCTTCAATTATAATGAGAGGAACTTGTCACTTGCACCTGAAGTCATTTCATTATTAAGGAATATTCATGACTCCTAATACTTTAAACTAATACAGCCGAGGAGCAAACCTCTGCACAATCACCGCCCATCCACCCCTCTAAACCCAACTTAGGTGGTATGATTTGCATATCCTTGGAATAAACAGCATGTTTATGTGTGTGAGGTGTGGTGGTGGTGGGTGGGTGTGGGTGTTACAACTTGTGTTCAGGCCTATTCAAGACTGTAAAACTTGGATCAATCTTCTATTTCAAGTTCTTGCAATTGATTCACTTTAAAGACATCGAAGGATCTCCAGGATTTTACTGAACTTTAGCATTCATCTTAAAGATTACAAATAATTACTCCAAGGTTAAAAAACAAGTAGTGGATCAAGTAAGTGCAAAATCGTTGGTTCTAGCCACTAACAGCAGTGATTTTGTCCTTACATGATTGCATAGAAAAAAGTTCATAAAATCACTTGGGAAGAGGTAGAGAGAGGGTAATATTACCGAAGAACAGATGGTTCAAGCGGTGTGAATCCAAGTGAAGGTGATTCAAGATTCTGATGTACGTGTAGAATATGTCTTGCCATTTCAAGGTCACCATCCATATTTGCACGGTCCAGAATTAGCCATAGAAGATCAAAACGGGAAAGTAGAGCCGGAGGTAGATTAATGTTTTCTGCTGGAGTCCTCCGTAGATCATATCTTCCCCTTGACAACAAAAGGCCATGTCAGGTTGTTAGAGAACTAAAGCCAAAATGTTTAAAGCATGAGATCTAGAAAATTATGTTAAGGGATCAATTTGTACCAAGCAGGATTAGCAGCAGCAAGAACTGCAGTTCTTGCATTAAGAGATGTGGTGATACCAGCCTTGGCTATGCTGACAGTCTGCTGCTCCATTACTTCATGGATTGCTGTTCTATCTGATTCTTCCATCTTGTCAAACTCATCAATTGCACAAATACCCATATCAGCCAGTACCTGTAGCAAAGGATGGTCTTCACTTTTGACTAACATAATCGCTATCATCTATATATAGTGACTCAACAGTCAACATTGTATCAAGAAAAAATATAAATGCAAAAGTAATTAACAAAAGCCTACCTCAACTCTCCATTACTCAAGTATTCTTTTCAAGGACTAAATGGTTATCTAGGTGTCATCCAAGGACATGATATCATGTGTGCATAAAAATGTGTACCATGTGTAGAAAAAATTTGAGATAAAAAACATAAGCTCATCTATGGGTATGTTATGGATAAATCATTAGTGGTCATTAGTTAGCACCTTGATTGAATAAAGAGAAAATATACAGATAGATAAAAGGTGTTAACTCACCAGAGCTCCTCCTTCAAGAACAAATTCATTAGTAACAGGGTCTTTTTGGACAGCTGCAGTAAGACCAACTCCGCTACTTCCCTTCCCAGTAGTATAAACTCCCCTGGGTGCAACATTTATTATGTGCTTAAGTAGCTGACTTTTTGCAACTCCAGGATCTCCCATCAAACAAATATGCAGGTCTCCTCTGATCTGCACTCTTAAAAGAGTCTTCATTTAGTGATGGTGACATATTCAACTCAAATAAGAACATTATTATATTATGGATTTTCTCTTGAAAGACTTTAGTATATCAGATTCTTCTCTCCCTAAAGGTGTATCCATCTTATCTTACTTCAGGAAAAAGGAAAATATAAGTGATTTGAGTGATAAATTGAAGATATTGTTCCCTAATTTTAATTGTTAAACATTTATAGTAACAGGCATATGAGAAAAGATACCAAGGACGATGTACCAAATAAAATGACATCAGAGGCAAAAAAATAAAACACAATTGCACTTTTAACTTAGTGCTGAAATCTCAAAGTATAGTTACATCATTAACTGAAAATAGAATCTCCAAAGCATGGTTAAATCATCAATGGTAAAAGAAGCAAATATTTCAACATCATTTACTAGTGCTTACCTTCATACCATCTGATAGCTTTCGATGAGGAGCACCTACTAGAAGTAGCAGAAGAGCCTTCTTAACATCCTCATGGCCAAAAATCTCAGGTGCTAGTGACTGTGACAACTTATTATATATATCACCATCCTCAGCTAGGCGATCAATTTGCTCCTGCTCATCGCCTACAAGTTCATATCTGCACCGAAGATGCATATGTTGTCAATCTTGTCCTACTTATTTGGACCAAGCACAATGTAAGATTTTTTTTGAAAAATTCTAAAATCTCAAGTCGATGCTTCACCAATTGAGGTTCTAGTTTAAACATAAAATAGGTTATAACTTATAAACAAACAAAATATAGTCTACAAGAAGTATAAACTCAATGAATCAGCCTACACCTTCCTAAAAGCAAGTCACCCCCAGAAGACACCAAAATGTATAGTTGTGAAGTGTCAAGGTGATAGCATTTGTGCCTTTTCTATATTTTGTTTTTTGAATGGGGGGTGTACGAAGCAAATGGTATTGGTTTCTGCTATTATCAACTTCTGTGGATACAAAGTTTGCTTGATTTGGCCAATATAGTCAAAGGCGCCCCTGAAACACCAAAAGAAATCATTGGCTTATTAAATTATCTATCAAGCTGTGAAAATTGCTCGTAATAATCTATCCTCAGGGGCATACGACGATTTGTTCGCTGTCTGGGGCGTTAATTTACCTACTAAAATATCACCTGCTTCTATCCAAGATCCCAATATCACAATTTTATTTCTGTCTAAATTGCGGAGTAAATGAGCTTCTATATGTCCAATGCAAGGGAAAAGGTTCTTACTCCTCGTATTTTTTCTTGAAATGAGTAACAGACATGGCCTCCAAGTATGTATCTGCAACCAAACCTGCTCGCATTGCTCTGAATCCAGTGTAAGGAATAGGAAGGAAAATTCCAGAGAATTCAACAATGTCACCAGGGGCAACCTGAACAAATGAAGGACTTAAATATGTCAATTTTTAAATAATGGAACAAGAAAGAAAATGTAACAAAAGAATTACAGTAATTTAACGAGATAAACCAACCTTCCTCGTAAGCTCTCCTCTGAGATGAACACTCAAAGTCCGTGGAATATGGCCTTTTGGGACATGCTCTGCCAATTCTTGGATCTTTGCCTACAGGTAGACCGCAATAAAATGATAGATTCAGAACGAACAATGAATGATGAACATAACAAAATAGGGTACTAGAGAGACTATACAACAACCCCCTTATCTTTGTAAGATGTGTATGCGGGTGTAACATGACCAATGGTGTAACAACTTCTATCATTGTAAGTAGCCTCTCGTAGCCTACGGGATGTTTTGTTAAAACTCTCTTTAATGAAGCACGGAGGCTTTTCTCCCACCAATTCTCTCAAAAATGAAACTAGCTGAATATAGAATCTAGAGATGGATGAATGGCAAAACGAGAACAGATATAAGTTAGGGTATGTTCTGTTGAGGAAATTATTAAAATAACCACATGAAATGATCTGAACGTGTGCAATAGAGACCGACTGGACAGTTAAGAGTAAAGAAGTTGATAAAAGGGAAAGGCAACTTGAATCCTGCTACAAAATGCAAATTTTGAAGGAAGAGATCCGGATCTTTTTCCTAATAACTGCCGCCACAATAAGTGCTAGCATCTGGATCCCTCATCTTAGATCCAAGTTTGTGAACAAGTCTGCTGTAGCCAATACATTTGAGCAATTACATAGAAAGGATACTGGACGTGCCCACTAAAAAAATCCATAAGCATGAAATACATTTGTTTTCCATCTAGCTTGTGCTTCATAGATCATGCTTTAATATATCTCAATATCCATTGTCAATCCCTATGATACAAACGTCAACTCCGCTTGGTACGTATGAAAACATCCTTTAATCTTACCCTGAATTATATGCAATATAACTGGCTGAATACTTCATCTTGGGTATTTCCTTCACAAGTCTACCTTCTTTGCAGACAAATATGGATGATCACACATTAAACCCACGGGAGATCAAACAAGAACAAACGACCTTATTCTTAATGGTAAAAAAAGAAAGCCATACAACTTCTTGAAAATACAAATTCAACATTGTGAACAAAATGCTCGCTGTAGAAAATAATCTAATCATTGAAAATGGACTGCAATGTGTGGTTAATTAACTTCTCTAGTTAACGAATATACATAGGACGGTGAAAAAGCTACCTCTTGAAACTTCAAAAACTTTGAAGCTCTAAGCTGAAGGATAAGATTTCCCTTGCTCTTATTTACTTTGCAGCGGACAGATGGGCACTCAAACAAGGGCATAAATACTCGAGCTGTCACCTCCTGATTGCCATTACATCAGTAGATACTATAAGAAATTAATATTGATTATAACCTCAGAAGTTCAATAATACTGCACAAAATAGCAAATTTAGAGCAATTACAGTTTCACAAGTTTGTTGAAAAGCACCTTCAAAGCAGTAGTAAAAGAATAAAACAACGTGATAGTACTATTGCTTTGATTCAAAATTCAGATCAAATCATCTTACATTCTTAGTATTATTATTTAACAGCCAGTTAGCACACTAAGCTACTTGGTGACAGGTGACAATATTCGTGTTTCAAGCATGGTGAATTTTGAAACCACGAGAAAAACAAGTGATTAATTAATTAGCACGTGCTTATGGATGACTATATGCATGAAACTATGTCAAAGGATATAGTACTAAAATGTAATAAGCAATAATTCAACTTCCACTTTTGCATCATAATTCTCAAATCTTCAGCAGAACTTTCTCGGCCAACTGGCAGTCTAGATCATGTTTTGATAGAAAAAGGCTTGATGACAGTGTTGAAGCGTCAGATGGTAGAAAACCTTTACAACTCATCTCAATCACAAGAATTTATATGCCAACTCAATAAGTTTTGGGCACCCTACATTTGTAGGACAGTCAACTGTCACTACTAGTGAGGTTGCCAAGTAATATTACAATAATTGCATTTTTACTAAGAAGATAGTTGAAGGGAATACAGTTTTAGTCTGCAAAAATCTCCTTAATTGCTCCTTCCAGCACTTAAATATGGTATCTAAATCACCGTGATTGAAACTATCAGCTTCCTACACACTGAAATTTCACGTGCATGAAAGCACAATTTGGAACTGGTATCAATGAAGATGGATGCTATTATATGTAAAATGTAGAATGAAAACTGTTAAAGAAATAACCATACAAGATCTTGCAAAAAGGTAGGTAGACCGTAGGTAGGTAGATACATGAACATATATTCAATTTGTATAATACCTGGTAGATTTCAAACCCACAATCTTCACATGTATAAACAGCAACTTGCATCAGTGGCTTCACGTCTGAGCAGCGTGTTACTATACCAGAAGTCTTCACAAGCTGGCCAATATTGGATGCTTTGACTTGCCTTATTGTGAACGATGTCGCCTTGGAAAATGCCTTTATGTACACTTCACTAGTAACCACAAATTTTTTAATGATTAAGACTGAGATACAAATTGACAAGCTAAACACATAAAAAGACGAGAAACAAGAATATGAAAAGGTATAACCATCTTAATAATTTAAAAAAGACCTTAAAATCATTCTCATCGGCCAAGCATAAATCTGGTGTAGCTCTAGACAAGTTGTGTCCGTAAGCAGTGCTGAAAACCAGGTCCCTCATTCATCACCTACGAGTTCATTAAATCTTTCTATGCCTGAGTGCTTAACATAACTACTACTAGATAAAAAAGCTTTGGACAGTAACTGTCTCTCTTCCTTTCACTAACATTAGATATTATGTTTATCCTGCTAGAGAGCCTTCTTTATTCCTGGTATTATGAAAATGGGAGGCTTTATCCTGTGATGCGAAGGTAGATATGGAACCTAGTCTTTACCCCGTATGAAGTATGAACTTGGATACAAAAACATTTTTTTGTGAAAATTTGGTTTTGTCTAAGTCACAACACCAAAACATTTTTCTAGAGAAATCATTAATGAACGGTGTTCTAAAATCAGCCTGGGCAGCCGTCTAGGTACTAGGCACCCGGTGCCCACCTAGGCCCCACATAGTGCCCTCCGACGCCCAACTATGTATGGTTTTGGATTTTATGGACAATTGCCGCAATTTTAAGAAGAGTTTATTTTTTCCCGACTAGTGTCTAGCGACTTTTGCAACCTTGTTAATGGATTTTGACAAGCAGGCCAAACGTTTAACTGGAGACAGACCAACCTTTACCTCTTATATCATTAATCATTGGTCATTCTGCAGCTTATCTAAGCCATTTAGGTAGAAATCATAGTACAAATGACTTTTGCTCACTAGTTCAAAAACCAAATTATGTGCCAAAGTTTTAAACCTTGCTTTATATATGATATTTAGGTGGAAATCATTGGTCATTCATATCCGTAGCATCCATGTAGCTGATGCCAGCCTTGCATCACATATTTCAATTTTTCTGTCAGCGGCAGCAGACAAATGGAATCAGAGAAAAGTAGTGATCCTTCGGTTGCTTAGGAAATGTTAAGAAAATTTCAAGATTTAAAGGTTCGAGCTTAAATAATAAATGAAACATTCAAACTAGTGATACGTGATGGCAAATATATACTCTTAGACCTTGTATACTTCCAATCAAAATTCTTCATCCCACTGCCTTGAAACTCAACTGCAAAGAACACTTTTATCTGGATACTGTGAGAATACAATATACAGCTTAGTGTTATCTACAGACTGTAGACTAGTGGCAGAGGCTTAGGAGAATAAATCATGTTTTACTATTAACCATATAAATATTCAGGAAGTAACGATGTGCAGTCTCAAACAACTAAGAAAAAATGTAAAGGACATGAATGTTTAATTTTGTTTCAATAATTAAGGATTCTTTTGTATAGCACTACAATTTTGTATATAAAACAGATGGGTAACAAAAATCAATTATAAACAAATGCTTTCATACTTATTCACTTACTAGAATCTCTTAATCTCAGGAGGCATATTTTGAAGGGGATCAGAGTTATCAGCATTATCCGCCCCCTCCTCTGCCCTCTGAGTCATCAAGATGTCATGATCTTCGTCCAAAGAAAACACTTCAGTTGGATCTGGCATGAGCTCATCCACGGCTTCAGCAAATATGTTGATGTATCTGCGTGTGTTCTCTGTAACTCGGACCAAAAACTCCTCATCCAAGTCTTGGTACTGCAATCAATGCAGTAGTAAAAAAAGACATTTTAGAATATAACAGATAAAAACTTGAAGCCTCAGGTTTTTAAAACAATTGAGAATGCTCCAAGACATCACAGTCAGAAAAAAGACAGACAACCATGACCAATCAACAATTGCAGATATTATATGAATCATTTGTAACTTTTTATCAACAAGATATTGAGCATTCCTGACTATTCCTGAAACCTCTGAACTCTCAAATGAGTCAGAGTTATGAATGAACTTTCTGTTCAACTGTAAAGAAGCTCTAGAGCACATAATTAAGAGCCTTAGAAGAACATCAAAAAGACAGTCATAAGAGTATTAAGTGGATTTAATAATGTTTCTTGTAACATTAACAAATCTTCTTTAAACCTTCTATAACATATTTAAGAAGTGTGCTAGAGTCCAATAAAAGATGAGTTCTTTCCATTCAACTAGGAATCGTGGACACTAAAAACATGGCATGTCCGTTTCGTGAAGGACACATGACACAGCCACTCCAAAATCAGGGCCACGCCCATGACACCATCTTCATACCGTGTAATGTCATATTAGTGTCCGTGCAAGACATTCAGATACTAATGAAAAGCCTCCGCCAATGTAGGGTTTTATTCCGAAAAAAACTGAAATTACCAGCACGCAAGAACAAACAAAAGGACATGTAATAGACATTTCCATGGAATTAAATACAGGTTCATCTAGGGTTTCATATTCTATACCGATAAAACATTAAAAATTGCAACAAAAAAATTGGTATCTTAAATGCGAAAGAGCAGATGTATGAATAAAGAAGATGACATATTCCCCAATAATATCTCGATTATAACTATTATAACCTCAAAATCACCAGTATTACAGAGACTTACGGCGACGAGGTCGTCGATCTCGATCTGGACGACGCGGATTTTGTGATTGGCAACATCTTGCTGCAGGGGAAAAGGGGAGAAAGGTTCAATTAGGGTTAGGGTTTGATTACGAATAAGGGAAAGATGTGTGTGTGTGTGTGTGTGTGTGTGTGGGGGGGGGGGGGGGGGGGGGGGGAGGGGGGGGGGGGGGGGTGTTGATTGTTACCAGGATCTTCAGGTACTTCGGCTCGCCGAAGGAATCGGCGAAGTTGGTGAGGAAATCCCTTGCTAGAACTGCAGAATGAAACAAAAAGAGAGTAATTTATGAGGGGGAAAAGGAAGGAGTTTGGCAAGTGAGATTCGAAGAGATTTTTTCTTACGCTTGTCGGCGGCGAAGTCGAGGTTCTTTGACGCCATTAGATAGAGAGAGAGAGAGAGAGAGAGAGAGAGAAGTAGAACAGTGGAGAGAGCGAGTATAAAAAGAAGGTGATTTTGGCGGGAAAAGTCGGGGCGAGGGCTTGGTTTTGGCGGGAAAGACGAGGATGGTGGTGGAAGTGGCTGCAATAGAACAAGGGTAATTATAAGGGCACTACACATTTTACTCGGGGCTAGTCCATTGAAAATTTAGAAAAAATTACAAGTTTGCCATCATGAAAGTTACTCGGGGCTAGCCCACTGTTATAATCAGGACTGTCAAAATTTTGACAGTCCTACCACTTGGAAGGAATGTCAAAATTTTGACAGTCCCATTTCCCAAAATTACAAGTTTTCCAAAGTTACTTGGGGCTAGCCCAAATTGTTATAATCAGGACTGTCAAAATTTTGACAGTCCTACCACTTGGAAGGACTGTCAAAATTTTGACAGTCCTACAAATTGTTAGGACTGTCATAATTTTGACAGTCCCACAAGTTATGTGGACTGTCAAAATTTTGACAGTCCTAATTTTAACCCACTGAAAATTTTATATAAAACTAGGACTGTCATGATTTTGACAGTCCCACAAGAAATGAGGAATGTCAAAATTTTGACAGTCCTCATTTGGGGCTAGCCCAAATTGTTATAATCAGGACTGTCAAAATTTTGACAGTCCTTCCACTTGGAAGGACTGTCAAAATTTTGACAGTCCTCATTTGGTGCTAGCCCAAATTGTTTTGTTATAATCAGGACTGTCAAAATTTTGACAGTCCTAATTTTAACCCACTGAAAATTTTATATAAAACTAGGACTGTCAAGATTTTGACAGTCCCACAAACAATGAGGACTGTCAAAATTTTGACAGTCCTTATTTTAATTGTCAGGATTTTTTTTTAAGTTTATTTCTATTTAGTTAGTTTTGGATTTTAATTTTTTTTATTTAGTTTAATATCCAAAATAAAATATGTTATCATTGAACAAAAAAAAAATTCGACCGTACGAATATTACGTCTGTCGTCGATCAGACTTCAAACGCCCATAACTATATGTTTTCAAATTATTTTTCGTCACACAATAGGTCTATTTGTATGTTTTCGACGAGAGTAACACAATTCGTGTAGAGAGAATTTTCATCCGAAGTAAGACGTACATATTGCAGGCAAAAATATAAAATATAAAACTTTAAAGTATCATAACTTTTGACTGGGAGATCGAAACAAGCTCCAGTTTGAGCCAAAATGACCGTATGAAAAAGTACTTCGGGATAAACTGTTTCACCGTTTGACGGACTTCCCAAATTTTTAGAATCGTAAAAAAATGATGTTTCGACCTCCAAATTATACTTTTGGTAAAAAAAAAATTTTACAAAATATTTAATGTACCAATAATAAATTTACTATTTTAAATAACAGAATACTTTAACAAATTTTAAGGATATAAATTTTAAGGATATTTTAAAATTGCCCCCCCCCCTCCAACAATTAACAAAAATAAATTAACAGAAAAAAAAAATTTAGGACTGTCAAAATTTTGACAATCCTACCAATGGGAAGGAATGTCAAAATTTTGACAGTACTACCAATTTGTAGGACTGTCAAAATTTTGACAGTTCTAAAAATATATGTTAAATTTTTAGGACTGTCAAAATTTTGACAGTATTTCCAATTGGTAGGACTGTCAAAATTTTGACAGTCCTAAAAATCAACATATATGTCAAATTTTGACAGTTCTTCTATTTTTTTATTTTCTTTTTTGGTTTTGACGGCGACGACGACGGGAGGCGCGGCGACGGGAGGCTGCGGTGGAGGACGGGGGAGGAGGCGGAGGAGGACGGCGGGAGGGGAGATGGCTCCGGTCGGGTGGGGAGGGTTTTGGAGGGTTTAGAAATAGTGGGCTAGTATGAGTAAAATGTTGGGTTAGTATAAGTAAAAGTTCCTCTTTAGTGGGCTAGCCCCAATCCTGGGCTAGCCCCAAGTAAATATGGTAGTGCCCTTATAATTTGCCTAGAACAAAGGGGGCTCGTCAAACACCATCTCTTCTAAGAGGGATAAGTGCAAAAAAAAATATTAAACTCGTCTCGTTAGTAAATTATATGACTTACTAAACAAATATAGTAATTATATTTTTCGGTAATTTAGTTCTAAAAAAAGTAGCCGTTAGTTGTAAAAAAAATTTAAATTACTAGAATATCCAAAATACTCTCGTTACAAGTGAAAGTTGATGAATACTCTTGTTACAAGTGTAAGTTGATGGTTGTTACATTTGTCATTCTATATAAATTAATATAGATAATAACAAAATAATATATACAAATTAATATATTAATATATACCCATAAATAAAATATATTATTATATAGACGGTTTAGTTTATATTAATTTGTATACAAATAAATATATTAATATATAAATAATTATAGGGTATTACATATAAATATTTTAAATAAAATAAAATAAAATAGGATAAAAATAAAAAAGATTAAAAAAATAGCAAAAACAAATTCTTAAAAAAATGAAAACATGAAAAAAAATTGGAAAACAGAAATTTTGTTATTGTCCGGGCAAAAAAATATACCCACTTATTTTTAAGGGATACAAATTTCATGTTTTGTGGGTAAATAATTTATTCAAGTATTCACAATTTTTGAAAATAAATTTTTATAACATAAATAAAACATGGAAAAAAAAATTCCACTAAAAATTTGTCTGAAAAAAAAAATTTGTACCAAATGCTAAAAGTTTTAAATTTTATAATCGATGTTTATAAAAAAAATTATAGAAAAAGTCAATTTATTTTTTTGAACTTTTAAAAGCACTTTAGCATTAGGTTTTAGATGGATATAATCGTCATCTAATATCTATTTTTTTTGACGTCATTTAATGGTAGAAACAAAATTGGGTGTGACCGCGGAATTATATTAATTTGTATATGAACCGAGGGTTTCCAAGTTACATAAAAAAAATTAACACTATTTTATAAACCTAGGGTGGGACCCTCACCCACCCCCTCTTCCTCCGTTCGTCAGGATTTTGCTAAAAAATAATCAAGTTCAAATTAATAGTGATTGACCCCCCAACATATTAGTAAAGATAATATTAGACTTTTTTTTATTTTTTGAACCGTCTTGTGTTTTAAACGGTTAATTTTTGAACCATTTCTAAGCCATTTTAAAATGGCTAAATTAGTGGTTTTTTGAAGAATTTATTTTTTAATCATTTTTTTTAGAATTCATGTTTAGACCATGAATTTTATACTAGTTTAGAGTTTTAGAATTCATGATCTAAACGTTAATTAGCCTTTTTTTTAGATATTTAATATATTTAAGTTTTTTATTTTTATTTTTATTTTTGCCTACGTGGGAAGGTACATACTTCGTTAAGAAAAAAAATTAATATTAGTATTAACAAATTAGGATTAAAATTAAATTAACATTAACATTAAAAAGAATATTAATATAACAAATTTAATATTAACTTTAAAAATTAACATTAACATTAGTATTAATATTAATATTAATTAATATATTAACATTAACAAATTATAATTAACATTAAATTAACATTAATATTAATATTAAAAAATTAACATTAACTTTAAAAATTAACATTAACATTAGTATTAATATTAATATTAATATTAATATTAATATTAATAGTAAAAATAAAATTAAGATAATTTTTTTAATATATATATATATATGTGTGTGTGTGTATTTTTATTTTTATTTTAAGATGGAGATAAATTTATTTTTTAAAAGAGAGATTTATTTTCTTTAAAGGAAATTTTGAAAGAGAAATATACGTATGGAATTTTTTTTGTATTTTTTTTCCGTAGGAGAGATTTGATTTTGGTTTAATCATCCCGTAAGTAGTTTGGAAGTAAAATTAATATTATTATTAAAATTTGAAAACAAAAATATTTTTTTAATATTTTTTGTAAAGATATAGTTATTTCTAAAGATATATTATTTTCTATATTTGTTTTGAAATATAAATTTTATTTTAGATTTATTTAAAAAAATTATTTACCTCTATTTTTTAAAACGAAAAATAAATTTATCTATCTCAATTTTTTAAAAATAAATAAAAAAATCTTTATTTTTTAAAAAGTTAGATAGATAAGCTTTATTTTTTAAGATTGAGATATGTTTGTTTTTTAAAATGAGAGATTTAATTTTTAAAAGAGAAATCAATTTAGAGGACAAACATAGATATATTTTCTAATCCCGTATGTTTGTCCTGTAAGTTATTGAGGAGAAGTTCTTTAATAAAAAATATATATATATTGTAAACCTCCTATCCCAAATTTTTAAATTCAACTACATTGATAATCCAAGGAACATATAATTATGGTTAGTAAATATAAATGAATAAAGAAATCCATACTAAATACCTTACTTTTTTGTTAGTGATAAATGTAAAGTTAAAAAAAAATTAATAAGTAAGATAATTATAGGTACAAAGATATATAAATTTTGAACGTTTGAAAATTTGTTCATTCTTCTTCTTTTTTTTCTATTAGAGTAAATGAGGGGTACAATGGTTAACACAGCACAAATTTTTTTTGACGTTCGTTAACAGAAATTCTCTTTTAGGATGTCACATGAGCCTATTTGAAACGTTAAGTAATTTTTAAAGTGTAGAGTCTTAATTTGCAAAAACGTAAATCTAATAGGGGTTTTCTGCACATTACCCCTTCTGAGAGCATCATGAGTACATGGTGCTCAAAATTTCATCTTGAGGTTCAAAATTTTAAAATATATATAAATTAAAAACTGGTTCGATTTGTATGAGAATAGTAGAAAATGAGAAAATGAGTTTGGTCTAAAAGATTGGGTGGTAAAAAATTAATGTGGAAAAAAAATATAAATCTAGAATTGGTCTCCAAATTATGACTTACTATTCCACGAAATAATTTTCTACATTCTGAATTTACATATTCCCAGGCCCAACCTATAGCTAATGTGGGTGTGTTGGGCCTGAGAATATAGAAATTGAAACTTAAGATGGATCTTACTATTCTACAAAATGGGTTCTTATATTATGAATATAGAATCTAGAAATTGTGATAGACCTTACTAATGATGCTCTTACCATGCGTGTGTTTGTCTAGTTGGTAGTTTTTTATCAAAAAATAAAGTTTAACTTAAGGCAAGTTTGGTTCGACAAGTTGCCATTTTGTGTACTTACATTATGCGTATGCATATTGTTTCACTTTTTTCATTTGGATGCTATAAAAAAATGGAGGTTAGAAGTGAAAAATCTAAAGAGATTGGTTTTTAATTTTTGAGGTGTGTTTGGTAAATGTGAAGCGAGGGATAAATTCCCACTTCACATAGAATTTGAGGGTTGGAAGTACAAAATCTATGTTTGGTTAGAGGTTGTAGTAGGAATGGAACTGGACATCTGCCAGTTCCTGTCGTAGAAGAAGGGAGGATTTTTTTCCCCTATGTCACATCCGGAGTTGGCAGTCGGATGTGTTTGGAATCCTTTTTTAATTCATTAATTAATTAATATTTTTTTAGTTTTCTTTAAAAATATCACTTTTTTTGTTAAGTGACACTAATTACTTATTAAATTTTTATTATTTTTTGTTACTTAGCTAGTAATTAATTTATTAGTTAATAATTTATAAATTTTAAATTATTAATTAGTTAGTAATTAATTTTGAGCTGATATTTTTATTATTCTTAACTAGTTAGTAATTAATAATCATAATTTATCAAACTAATTATTTAATTTATTAAATTATTATGTGAATTAATTATAATTGACTACTATTATAATATACTCTTCAACTTCCCATTTTTTACTTCCCTATCTCAACCAAATACATTTGTTTACTATTCCACTTTTCACTTTCCTATATAAACCAAACACATTTGTCCCCTACTAGGGGAACAAAAAAGTGGATGAATTTCTATATGAAATCCATCATTGATAGTGCAAATCCAAATTGTCGCACTTACGATTTACCAAACATGTCCTTATTGAAGTGGGTTGGAAAGTGTAACTTTTTGTAGTTCTTATTTTTGTGTGGGTGTTGATGTTCAAGGTAAGAGCAGTATGAGGAGCAGTTGCAGTAAGGTAAGTAATGGAGAGGTGCAAGTCTGTGAAGTGCACAGATTGGGCACTCGAGTAGTTGCCACATCAACTATTTGCAGTGTGTGCACTAATGTAGCTTGGGTGTAGGATGTGAGTGAGTGTAGATGTTGGATTGGCGTGAGTGAAGAGACTGTATAATAGTACGTGGTAGACTGTAAGGGTATGTGAAGGTTAGTAAGGTAAGTGAGTGTTGGTATCATGTGGATACCAAGTAATACTAAGTATTTGGTAATGAGTATCAGTGATTGGGGGTAATGGGCAAGGTTGAGGTTAATATCAGGATATAAAGTGTTACTCTAGGAGTATTAGATGAATATCTTAGTGTATACATGTATCTAGGTGAATCCTAGTTTGTATCATGTGCTAGGTAATAGGTAATGTTGATGGTATTAGTGTAAGATTGTGATACTAAATAGTTACCAAGGTATTTATATTAGCTAGTTAGACTCAGAAACTTAGTGTAGCAAGGTATTGACCAACATCGCTACATATGGACTAGTTACTAGGTAATATTGAACCCAAAATTTAGATATTTGACTAGTTTCCAATCCATGACCTAGAAATGACCTAGAGACCTAAAATAAGAACAAAGTTTGTTTATGATTCCAAAATACCTGTTTGACATAAAAATCATATATATGTCTTTCAGGCACCGTTTCGGACAATGGTTGATATTCAACACCGAATTTTAGGCTAGTACATTCTCTGATAGTTTTTTGTATATGGTAGCTTCTATGTTACATGTATTTAGTATTGTTATACTTGATTCTTGACACGATGGTACACAGATTGGTATAACTTGGATCTCCGTCATGAGATGTTATTTCTTCGTGATTAACTTGTATTCCTCAGTGATTATATAGACCGTGATCATCGTGCTCGTATGTTAGACCGTGCATAGTGATTTATGTGTCGTGACGTATCATAATTTGGATCCTCTGTACTAGTCCGGGGCGGATGTCACACCAGGTTTCAGATTTTGTATTCCTGTATTTTGGTATTTAGATTTTTCGTATTTTATGGTATTTCGTAAATTTGGGGTCTGTATTTTATGCTTGTATCTTGGATTTATGTCCTAAAGTAGAGACTACCCAAGACTAGTAGAAGATCCAATGGCATTGCCTTGGGCCCGCATTAGGACCTGTATGTAGGATGGATACCTAACCGGGTTCACTCTTGGACCACTGGACCTGGTTTAGCTGAGACCTGATAGCATTTGCCATGGCTAGTCCCCGACGCATCTCTACCATGTGCACCTATACCCTTGGCGCATCCTTCCATTTCTCCATATAGTATATATAAGTGTTTCTCTCTCCTAACCCTTATTTTCCTCATTTTACTTCTTCTTTCCTTCTTTCTTCTTCTTCTCTCTCTTAACCTAGACCTAAACCTAACCTTATGAGAGGTTTGTTGTGATCTCTCGGACCGTGAGAGTAGAGACTAAGAAGTCACTCTAGGCAAGTACATCTTGCTCAATGGTGAAGCCATAGATTTTTGAATTTTTGCATATACGTGTTAATTAAAAATGTGTATGATAGAAAATATTCTCCTTGATGTTCTCATATATTTTAGTTCTTGGAGTTTTTGGTTTTGGTGGATAGATTTGAGTAGATCTTAGTTTCAAGTTAGAGTTTCTATAGGTTCCATAAGTTTTCCTTGGTTTTGATATATTAAAAATTAGTATTTTCAAAAACTAGTTGTTCTATTTGATAGAGCTTTTTATTTCGTACAATTTGGCTTTTGAATCGCTTAATTTGGAGTTTAATTAAAGTTTTTATAGCCAAAACAAGTTCTGGATTCATGTTCTCAGACCTGTCCTGACATGGACGATGAGTAGTGCCGCGTGTAGTGCGTCGTGCACAGAAATCTGGCGTGCGCAATGTGCCACGCATGGATTTTTTGCCGTGCATGAAAGTGCGTCGCGCGCACCATCTTATTGCGAGCAGTGCCACGAGCATGGTTTCTGGCCGCGGCCAATGCGCCGCACATGGAATTCTTGCAGGGCAGTACGCCGTACATGGATTTCTGGCCGCGCATAGTGCACCGCGCATAGAAATTGGACCACGCACATGTCTACCATGATGGTTGTATTTGCCTAATTTAGCTATTTTCTAGCTAGAATTTAAAAAAACTCAAAACATGAAAGTTGTAGATCTTTGTCTTGCATTTCTAAATCTTTTTGTATCGTCTCATCTGGAGTTCATATGAGAGAGTTATCCTCAATTTACTATCATGTATCATTTTTTCAAAACGCATAAAATTATTTTAGCCCAATTTTGATTTTTTTTTAACTGTAACGATTCCTTAATATGATCTTATGACTTGTGTAGTTATAATGAGTTTGCACACCCTATGTACTTGACACTATCATGTCCTTATTGGCACTGCCTACCACGTCGGCACATGTCCCGAGGAGTGGACTTTTGCCTTGAGTATGCGCTAGCTATTCCACTCGGCAGCTTCTTCATGCACGCGCTCAGGTGCCTTATGCGTTGTTTTGCTATTTTGCTATATTTTGAGTTTTAATTTGGGTGTAATTTATGTGTTGACCCTGGTGCTTGCAAGTATAAATTACTTAGGTGATACTATGTGCTAGACTTGACCATGTGCATGGCATGATTATATGTTGGACTCGATGAGTTGCCAGTATTATTAGATTCAGTACCTGCCAAGTGAAATCAGATTAGTAGATTATTTTACCTTTTTCGTCTGATTATTTTACCTTTTTCGTCGGATATAGTAAGGCAGCGGTATCAGAGCATGACAGCTAGGTCATAATTTCTTTTCCAATAATGGCGGTTGCGACGGCGAGTCTTCCTTCGACCGACAGTATAACGAGCGGCGGCGGCGGCGGCGGCGGCGAGTTTTCTACGTCGGTGGCGGCGACAACAAGAATCGATCCCACATTCTCGTATTATCTTGATTCTAATGACAATTCGGGTAATACAATTACGAAAGTAATATTTCGTAGGGGAAAATTACGAGGATTGGTCGAGATCTATTCGGCTTTCTCTATGGGTTCGACAAAAATTTGGGTTTATTGACGGGTCTATCGATAAACCTACAGAGAATGACAAATTGGAGGATTGGTACTATGTCCAATCGATGCTTATGCAATGGATCTTGCACACTATTGACGCTTCGGTGAAGAAGACGATACCCTACTTTGAGGAGGCGAAACTGCTATGGGATTCGCTTAAGGACCGATTTAGCGTGGTGAATGACGCTAGATTTCAACAGATTAAACATTCGTTGGCAGTGTCGCCAAACGAAATCCATGTCCGTGGTCGACTACTTCGTCTAATTGCAGACTCTTTGGGATGAGTTGGGGACTTATAAACCTATTTCGCCATGCTGTTGCGGCAAATGTACGTGTGATATCCCAAAGAAGCTGCAGAAACAGGTTGATGAGGAGCGCTTTCATCAGTTTATTTATGGGATCAATCATGAACTCTATGGCAACGTTCGCTCGACTTTATTGGCACAATATTCATTCTCTACTTTGGCGCGTGCTTATCAATCCATGCTATAGGAGGAACGATTGCGCACATCCACACAAGTCTCCTCTGAACGGATGAGGTTATGACGCTTGTAGTTAAAAATCCTTCTACTAACCGTGGGCCATCTCGTTTGGATGCTCGGGATAAATCGGAGTTGCTTTACAATTTTTGTAAATGCAACGGACATGAAGAAGCCACTTGCTTCAAGAAATATGGCTTTCCGGATTTGTGGGGGGATAGGTCGCATGTCGACAGACGAGGGGCTGGCCGCGGATGTAGTGGCGGACACGCGGCTGGTGGTGGACGGGGACGGGGTGCGAAGGTGCGTGCGACGGTGGCAGGACGTGGCACGACGGCTGCCGCACAGACACGTATGGCAGGTGATGGTGCATGTGGTATTTCGAGAATAACTCCGGACCTATGGCAAAAACTTATTTCTCTGCTTGGTAACTCTTTGGTCAAATCTCCGGAGGACCGTATGATGGGTAAGTCTATTGCACCTTGGATTATTGATACATGCGCTTCGAATCATATTACTGGAAATTTGGATTTATTGTTGGAGGTGACAAAAATGGAGGAATGTTCGGTTGGGCTCCCGGACGGACAGACTACGGTTGCCTCGTGCTACGGGCGTGTTGCTCTTGCACCGGGTGTTGTTCTCACAAATGTTCTATTCGTACCTCAATTACATTGTAATTTAATTTTTTTGGCCCATCTTATTGATGATACAAATTGTGTTGTACAATTCAATAAAAAATTGTGTGTGATACATGACCCCAGTTTGAGGACCCTGATTGGTGTCACCCTCACTTTTCCAACTAGGAGTAGTTTGGTAATTTGGCATGGATATTTATTTTTAGAAATATAATATTAAATATTATGCATGTTATAAATATTATTTATTATTTTATTTATTTATTGTTAGATGTTAGATTTTATTTTGGACTTGTGTTAGTGGACCTAGCTAGTTTAGATTAGATCCATAGACCAACATTTAATTCTAGTTAGAATTGAGCCCAATAGTAAGCACATTCATTAGGTGGATGAATTAATTAGTTAAACCAATTAGACTAGAACATTTCTTCCTTAATTAATTCCTTCATGACAAGCCCCAAGAGGTATTGTGGACATTTCATAGTAGCTTGGAGGAGGGGGTAGAGGCCGGACACCATAGGAGTGGAGAGAGACTCTCTCTCTCTCTTTATTTTTTATTCCAAATCTAGATCTAGAATTTTTTTCTTCCAAATTTCTTCATTCCTACACCAATCCTTACCCAAATTTCTTTTTAATTCCATTCCTATTCTTTATTGGAGGCTATTAGAACAAGGAGGAAGTAAGGATCTACAAGAAAGAAGTAAGGATCTACAAGGAGGAGCATGGATCTACAAGTTGAAGGCTCTTGACACTCAATTTGGAGATTTTATTAAAAATCCACCTCTCAATAGGTACAATTCAGTTTTTCTCTATAACTAGACTCTAAATCTGTAATTTAATCATTAGGAACCCTCCCATATACTAAGGCTATCCATAGGGATTGAAATTAGGTTCATATGAGACCTATAAAGAAAGTTATGTGGTATTTTTTGCCAATTTTGGGAGAATTTTGAGATTGGCACATCTTGTGTTTGTCAATAGGTCAATTAGACCAGATTAACATGTGTTTGATTGTGTGTGACTAGTGTCGTATCCATAATTGGGTACGTATAGGCTGTATCCCGATAATTTGGCGATACGGGTCGATTTGGGGGTTTTCTTCTGACACGGGAGTTTGAGCATGTCATATTTTGATACGGGCAGTAGACGTATAGCTAACACTTCGTGTTGCTTCTAATTATGATTTTATACTTGCTCGTGTCCTTCGGGGTACGTTTGGTAGTATGGTGGAGCCGTATCACAAGCGTATCATAGATTGAGTGTGATACGGGTGTGGTACACTCCACGTGTTTGTTTCCTTGCATTTCAATTCAATTTACCTTGGTTATAACTATTAGAGTATTATAACTATAATTATAATTGTTATATAATATATATGTGTATATATATAATTATGTGTATGTTCTATATTTTATTTTGATGTGTTGGTGGTCATGGAAGAATATGAGAGTTCATGTGCATCATTATAGTGGGTATGTGGTAACACACACACACACACACACACACACACACACACACACACACACACACACACACACACACACACACACACACACACACACTATATGTGTGTGTGTGTGTGTGTGTGTGTGTGTGTGTGTGTGTGTGTGTGTGTGTGTGTATTAGATGTGTGCATATGAGCTAGAGGGGGGAATTATAAGCATAAGCAGGCAGTAAGCAGCAGCATAAGCAGTCGGATAAGCTGTGATAAGCAGAAATCAGCAGCAGCAGTAGCCGAATAAGCTGCAGAGATAAGCAGCAGAAGCAAAGATAAACAGTAGCACTGCAGAAGCAATAAGCAGCAGCAGAAAGCAATAAGTAGCAATATCAAAAAGCAGAAGCAGCAGCAATAAGCAGCACTGCGTAGCAGTGCTTAGAAATTTAGTTGTAGATAAGTTAAGTTAAGTTAAGCTAGTTAATAAGCTAAGTTAGTTTATATTGATAAGTTAGTTGGTAAGTTAATTATATATATATATATATAAGTACTAGTTAGCATGTGTTAGTATTATTTCTAGATTACCTTGAGTTACACCAAGGTAATGAGAGTTGAGGTATCTTGTGTATTGGGTATTGAATATCCGATGGGTATTTTAGTTATGTTGGTTGGTATAGTATTGTTATAAGTTTAAGTGCATGTTAGTGTATAGTGAGGTATGTTGGTTAGTTAGCTAATGTTAGATATTGGATTACCTTGTGATACCAAGGTAATATCAAGGTATTGGGTTATACTCAAGGTATTGAGTTTTTATATCAAGATGGGTGTGTAGGTGGTGTGATACCGCTTTTGGTTCAAAGCCAAGGTATCCACTTAGCATTAGTTTGGCTAGGAGTACTATATATTTTGTCTTGTATATATATTATAGTATTTTCATATCTAATAACTTGCATATCTTATGATATGATATTTTGTTGGTATCATAGTATCCTAGTATAGCCTAGTTACATAGTATATGGACCCAATATCCTAGAGATGGACTCATACAACCTATAAATAGCTAGTTTGACCAAGTTTGACTAGTTTGACCTAGAGTTGACATAGTTTGACTGATTTGACTTAGAAATTGCTTTATGACCTACAATTGAACTAGTTTAACTTATTTTTATTCCAAAACCTTGTATTGATGCAATATAACATATATAGGCCTGTGTGACACCAGCTTGGGCATCGAGAGGCACACCTTGCTCAGGACCTCAGGCGAGTATATTTCTCTATTACTTTTTATTTTATAATAGTGTATATATCTCATATTCTAGAACTGTATACTTGATTCCGACACAGTGGTTTCACGGACTGGTACTACATGGATCCTGTCAGGAGATGTTATCCCTTACCGTACTCAGCGGGTACTCCTTCACATGTATTTTATCGTGTGTATCGGGTATTGATTTAATGTACTTCGTGTTCACACGTTGCTCGTGTTCAGTGTGCTTATATTCGTGTACACACACTGCTCGTGTTCAGTGTGCCCCAGTGTATTCGTATACATATCGATTACATACCACACTTGTAATCGAGTTACCATATTGTATTCGTGTTCAACCTAAACCGATCACATAATGAACTTGTATTATATGGCACATTAGCTAGATTTCAGTTATTTCTATTATATTACAGATATTCGATTGTATGTCCTTCTTTCCAGTACATTACCTATTCACTATAGTTTATTTCTTTCTGTTGTTTAGTTATCTTGTATTCTTTTCTGTTATCTATTATATATGCTCGATTATGTATTTGAAACTGCTTTCAGAGGTATGTACTTTGCTTCAATCCTGACTGGATATATTTTTTAGATGATTGGCTCGTAAACCAGTGTCCCACGTACTACGGACCGTAGGACGGTATTCCATTAGAGGATACTCCTGTAGACCAAGAAGACTTAGTACCCGAGCTTGAGGAGGTTTAGATTATTTTGGTAGACTTGTATTAGACTTTTATTGAGACTTATGGCATGTATATTTTATTTCAGATCTGTAGTTATATTGTGGTCATTTCCTTCGTTATTCCATTCGTGCTCTATCTTCCTTAGTTTGTATTATGATTGGGTATAATTTACATTTATCAGATACCATATTGCTACTCCGTTTGGAGTTGAGATGATTGACATATACCATTTATGTATTGTTGAGATATTTAGATAGTAGAGTTAACCTAGACAGCGTTCTATTGCCGATGCTGTGGCGTAGGCTGGACGTACCCACGTACTCGTGCCCGAATATCCGGGTGCGGGTCGTGACACATTTTTAGTGGTGGCCCATACAGGTCATGTTTCATAGATGAGCAATATCGTAGTAGTGCTCACCTAGAGTACTGCTATAAGCCTGCTTTAGGATATAGGATTTAGGCTGAGAGTATACTCAATCACAACTAGGAAACACTTCCAATATCAGTTTTGCTATCCTTCTCTATTAGAATGTTTCCTTTACTTTGAAGAAAATATGTCCTTCATTAATGATATCGTATCATACTCAATATTGGTTCATTTGTTCAATCTATCTTCAGGATGTCGCCGAAGACGCCTTCCCAGCTCTCAAGCGCAATGTCAGGGAGGTCGGTCACTTTATCGCTTATGAGGGCAGCACCATCAGACGTTGTTCCAGCAGTTACATTCAAGAGGTCCGTTTCATCGATCCAGGTGGGCATTTTTACAACAGCTTTCGGAGGTGCTCTACCTCAGGTACAGAGGGCAGCGCTGACAGTTTCAGGGGATCTTCCACCCCCATCATCCGCAATCGATCATACGTAGGTGTTTGCGCTCTTTCAGCAGATGATGGAGGTGCAGCAGCGTCAGTCAGAGATTATGAGGCAGGACATTGAGAATGCTCACCAGATTGAGCTTGCAGCAGTCGAGAGAGTCGCCTTAGTCCAGCCACAGACGATACCACCTTAGTTTACCCTGCAGCAACCAAGGCCAGAGACTATCATAGATTTCAAGAGGATGGGGTCGAAGGACTTTAAAGGCACTGAAGGGATCATTTATTTTGATGATTAGATATAAGACATTGAGCGAAACCTGCGGCTGGCACAGATTCCAGAGAGGTTGCAGATAGAGGCCGCAGGGAGCATGATGTTCGATATTGCGTTGACTTGGTTTAGGACAAACCCTAGGATCTCAGCACCAGGACTTACTTGGGAAGCTTTCAAAGAGCTCTTCAAGGAAAAGTTCTTTCCAGATATGGCTCTGACATCTCTAGAGAGCCAGTTCCAGTACCTCGTTCAGAGAGGTAAGACGGTGGATGAGTATGCGGCAGAGTATTGCAGATTAGGCCGCTTTGTGGAGGGGCAAAACCCCAGAGGAAGATCCAGGAAGTTCAGGAAGGGCCTGAACGGGGAGGTCAAATCATATACGAATGGAGGTCTTACTGCCACTTTTGAGAAGATTCTGAGACAGGCACAGCGGACAGGATGATTTAGAGCTTGGCTCTAAGAGGCCGAGAGACATAGGAGGATCCAGTACCAACATGGGTCCAATGAAGTGGTCTCATTTTCAACAGCAATACCAGAGGCACTTCTAGCAACCGAGGCAGTAGTATCATGGACCAGCTAGAGCGCCGGCACAGCAGATGCACCATATCCAGAAGACAGATATTCCTTGCACCTTCTGTAAGAAGCAGGGACATAGATGGGATGCATGCAGGATAAGATTGGGCCAGTGCTTATTCTGCAGATCAGGAGACCATCAATTGAGGGCTTGTCCTAAGGTTCCAGCTCGTCCGGCTCATGGTGGAGCTCAGGCACAGAGAGCACCTACGAGACCACCAACGGGACAGCAGAGATGACCTCCTCTACCACCAAAGCAGCAGCAGTTCGTTCAACACCAGAAGTAGAGAGGTGTCCAACGATATGGGCAATCTTTCGCCTTGACCGTCGAGGAGGAGGAGCCAGTCGGTGATGTTATCTCAGGTTTATTCTATCTTGATTCTTTTCCAGCTCATGCTTTATTTGATTCTGGTACTTCACATAGTTTCGTATCTGTATCTTTTTCTCTAAAATATTACCTTAAGGCTGAACTATTGGCGAGGATTTGCAAGATCACGACCGAGGGTGGCATTATCCTGGTCTATGATGTTTATAAGGACCGAAGAGTTTCCTTGAGAGGCCGAGAGTTGAGCGTATATTTACTCGTAATGCCACTTCCGAGCTATGATATAGTACTCGGGATGGATTGGTTGAGTAGGTACCATGCTAGTATCGATTATCGAGGAGGCAAAGTTTTATTCCAGATACTAGGAGAGCCAGAGTTTGAGTTCGTTATAGGAGCAGCAGAGCAGAGCGAATGAGACTTCTGTGGGGCTTTGGTAGAAGAGCAGGAGCCGCCACATCCATTGATTGCTGAGTATATGGACGTCTTTTTGGAGGAGTTGCTGGGGTTGCCACCAGACAGAGATATGGAGTTCTCTATAGACTTAGTGCCAGGCGCAGAGCCAATATCACAGCACATCTATAGAGTGAACAACATCGAACTGGCAGAGTTGAAGAAGCAGGTGGATGAGTTGTAGGGCAAGGGGTTCATCCACTCCAGTTCTTCACCGTGAGGTGCTCCGTATTATTTGTACCAAAGAAGGATGGGTCGGTATGCATGTGTATCGACTACAGGGCACTCAACAACCTCACTATCAAGAACAAATATCTGTTGCCATGGATTGACGATTTATTTGATCAGTTGAGCGGAGCGAAGGTATTCTCAAAAATAGACTTGAGGTCGGGGTACCACCAGGTGAAAGTGAAGAAGGAAGATATTCCGAAGACAGCTTTTAGGACTCGGTATGGGCAGTTGGAGTTCTTGGTGATGCCGTTTGGGTTGACCAATGCCCCGGCGGTATTCATGAACCTAATAAATAAGGTGTCTTATCAGTACTTGGATCAATTTGTGGTAGTATTCATCGATGATATATTGATTTATTCGAAGACCCCAGAGGAGCATGAGAAGCACTTAAGGATAGTTCTGGAGACCCTCGGAAAGGAGAAGCTATATGGAAAGCTTTATAAGTGTGAGTTCTTCCTTGATAAAGTTGAATTCCTTGGGCATGTGATTATAGGAGATGGGATCTCAGTAGACCCAAAAAAGATTTCAGCAGTTTAGTCGTGGTCTACCCCGAGTTCAGTAGCGGAGATCAGGAGTTTTCTTGGATTGACAGGCTATTATCGGAGGTTTGTTCAGGTTTTTTTCAGGATTATGGAGCCAATGACTAGACTAACCAGAAAGGACGTGGAGTTCATCTGGACTAAGGATTGTTAGTCTGCTTTTAAGGAGCTAAAGAAGAGGTTGATTACAGCTCCAATATTGACATTGCCATCAGGGGCATGAGAATTTTCTATATATAGTGATACATCGGGTAAGGGTTTAGGTTGTGTGTTACAGCAGAACGGGAAGGTGATTGCCTATGCTTCCAGGCAATTACGTCCATATGAAAAAAATTATCCTACCCATGACTTGGAGTTGGCAGCAGTTATTTTTGCTCTTAAACTGTGGAAGCACTACTTGTATGGAGAGAGGGTAGAGATCTTTACAGATTATAAGAGCTTGAAATATGTGTTTACACAAAAAGAACTCAACATGAGGCAGTGGCGGTGGTTGGAGTTGATGAAGGACTTCGACATTGCTTAGCAGTATCATCCAGGGAAGGCCAACATAGTCGTGGATGCCTTGAGCAGGTATCTAGTGGCTATGTACTTGACGAGGGACATACATTTATTGGCCGATCTTGATAGCTTGGGTAGTGAGGTATTAGTTGCTGGAGTTACAGCACAGATGTGGGGACTTCAGGTACAGTCAGAGTTGATGGACCGGATCAGAGCTGCACAGTTCGAAGATGAGTCTCTGAGGAGCATCAACGTACAGGTCCGGATAGGATTGGCAGAAAACTTCAGCATTGCAGATGATGGATCATTGCAACTCGATACCAGATTGTGTGTGCCGAGTGGAGCATTGCATGAGGAGATTCTTCATGAGGCACATCGATCTCAGTACTCTGTGCATCCAGGTGCCAACAAGATGTATAGGGACACGAGAGAGCATTTTTGGTTGTATGGTATGAAACGAAAAGTAGCTAGCTTCGTATCCAGATGCTTGGTATGCCAACAGGTAAAGGTAGAGAGACAGAGACTAAGTGGATTGCTTCAGCCTTTACTCATTCCAGCGTGGATGTGGGAGCATGTGACGATAGACTTTGTTTTAGGGCTTTCGCATTCTCCAGGAGGTAAAGATACGATTTGGGTCATCATAGACAGGTTGACCAAATCAGCCCATTTTCTGCCATTCAAAGTGGGTACGTTTACGAAGAATCTCGTGCAGATGTATGTGCGTCAGATAGATTGTATAGAGTTCTGGTGAGCATAGTCTCGGATCGGGATAGTCGCTTCACATCCCACTTTTGGAGAAGTTTGCAGGCTAGCTTGGGTACTCAGCTCAAGTTCAGTACCGCATATCACCCTCACACAGACGGGCAGTTGGAGATGACTATTCAGACTTTTGAGGACATGCTATACACCTGTGTTTTGGATTTTGGAGGCTCTTGGGAGGATCATCTTCACTTGGTAGAGTTTTCTTTCAACAACAGCTACCAGGCCAGTATCGAGATGTCACAATTTGAGGAGTTATATGGACGAAGATGCCGCACTCCATTATCATGGGACGATGTTGGAGAGAGAGTCTTATTGGGAACAGAGATGGTCGTGGATGCAGCTGAGAAAGTGAAGCTCATCAGGGATAGACTTCGGATAGCGCAGGACAGACAGCGGCATTGGGCCGATAGCCACCGGAGATCATTGGAGTTTGAGGTATAGTTTTAAATTTTTGTTTTGTGCTTGATATTGGTTATTTGTTATAGATTAAGTTCTTAAGGTTTTATTTTTTTATAGATTGGTGGTTTGGTGTTTCTGAGGATTTCTCTAACACGAGGTACGATTCATTTTGGTGGAGTCGGGAAGCTTAGTCCGCGATTCATCGGACCTTTCAGTATTCTCAAGAGGGTCGGTGCAGTTACTTACAGACTAGACTTGCCACCCGCATTGGAGAAAGTACATAACGTGTTCCACGTGTCACAGTTGAGACGGTATGTGGCGAATCCTAGTCATATGTTGGATCACTCGGAGATAGAGATGGGCCCTACTCTTTGCTATCCAGAGTAACCAATTGAGATTCTGGATCGGAGAGAGAAGGTACTGAGGAACCAGACCATTTCTTTGGTGCGCGTCGCGTGGCGGCATCACTCGCCAGGAGAGAGTACCTGGGAGCGAGAGGCCGATATGCGCGAGCGAAATCCTGAGCCATGAGGTATAATTCTTTCTTGCTTGTATTGATGCTTTTGGTAGTTAGTTTCTTCCTTAATTTCGAGGACAAATTTTTTTAAGGTGGGTAGGATTGTCACCCTCACTTTTTCACCTAGGAATAGTTTGATAATTTGGCATGAGTATTTATTTTAGAAATATAATATTAAATATTGTGCATGTTGTAAATATTATTTATTGTATTATTAATTTATTATTAGATGTTAGATTTTATTTTGGACTTGTGGTGGACCTAACTAGTTTAGATTAGATCCATGGACCAACATTTAATTCTAGTTAGAATTGAGCCCAATAGTAAGCCCATTCATTAGGAGGATAAATTAATTAGTTAAAACAATTAGACTAGAACCTTTCTTCCTTAATTAATTCCTTCATGACAAGCCCCAAGGGGTATTATGAATATTTCATAGTAGCTTAGAGGAGGGGGTAGAGGCCGGCCACCATAGGAGTGGAGAGAGACTCTCTCTCTTCATTTTTTATTCCAAATCTAGATTTAGAATTTCTCTCTTCCAAATTCCTTCATTCCTACACCAATCCCACCCAAATTTCTTTCCAATTCCTTTCCTATTCTTCATTGGAGGCTATTAGAATAAGGAGGAAGTAGGGATCTATAAAGAGAAAGCAAGGATCTACAAGGAGGAGCAAGGATCTATAAGTTGAAGGCTCTTGACACTCAATTTGGAGATTTTATTGGGAATCCATCTCCTAATAGGTGCAATTCAGTTTTATCTTTCTAATTAGACTCAAAATATGTAATTTAATTATTAGGAACCCTCCCATGTACTAAGGCTACCCATAGGAATTGAAATTTTGTTCATAGGAGGCATATAGAGAAAGTTATGTGGTATTTTGTATCAATTTTGGGAGAATTTTGAGATTGACACATCTTGTGTTTGTCAATAGGTCAATTAGACCAAATTGACATATATTTTATTGTGTGTGACTAGTGTCGTATTCACAATTGGGTACGTGTAGGCCGTAGCACGATAATTTAGCGATACAGGTTAATTTGGGGGTTTTCTTCCGACACGGGGGTTTGAGCTTGTCATATTTTGACACGGGTACATAGACATATAGCTAACACTTCGTGTTGCTTCTAATTATGATTTTAGATTTGCTCGTGTCCTTCGAGAGCGTTTGGTAGTGTGGTGGAGCCGTATCGCAAGCGTATTGTCACAACCTGCACCCGATATAGGGACACGAGTACGCGGGTACGTCCAGCCTATGCCACAGCATCGGCGATAGAATGTTGTCTAGGTCACAATACTATCTAATCAATCTCACACGAATATCCAACTCCATAAGGAGACACAGATATATCAATATAATATAAAATACTCAACCACAGAACTAAAGCACGATAAGATATCGAAAGAAATAATCAAAACACAACCACAAAGTCTAAACAATAATATAATCTAAACTTCAATAATAACATCCAAGTCTCAATATATGCCGGAGACAAATCCGGTCCCAAAATCTGCTAAAAGAAACTAGCTAAAAATAACTAGTGATTCCAGCTAGACCTTCCAGCAATCACACATGAGCTACAAGGTCCAAGGCTGCAGCTACTCTCCCTGTGGTCCATAATATGTCGGACACCAGTCCTCTAAGTCGTAGTCTGAAAAATATATCCAGTCAAGATTGGAGCAAAGTACAACCCGATAACAGTTCCAATTAATTGACAAGGACTATGAAACAATAAAATAGATGATGTTATAAACTGAGAGAAAACAATAAACTGATGCAATGGCAAATGGTAAATAAAATAGGTAATGTAAGAAATAAGGTATATCCAGTACATATACGAAATAAAAGAGGAAGGAACTACAACGTCATATACAAGGTAATGTAATATATAAAATTTGAAATGAAGAACTGCAACTATTCTAAGTGTTTGAAATACTAGTTTCGATATGTGATCGGCTTAGAAACTTGTACGATAGCTATATGGCCTGTCTAATCATACGTGAGGTGTATGATTAACACTAATAATGTTTTATAATTTACAATAGGAATATAATCACATCTCTTACTAGCAATTTCTCCTGCCCCCAACTAGTACAGTGGATCCAACCATTACACGTTACGATATACGATTATTGTCCAATAATAATACCATATACAATATCTCATATCAATGTCGTGTACGATGTCAATACGATAACCATTATAACATCTCATGACTGAAGATCCAAGCTATATACTAGTTCGTGTACCATAGTGTCAAGAATCAGATATAAAATTTCTAAGTACTTGAAATATATAAATGATCAAATAATGGAAACTATTAGAGAATGTACTCGCCTGTGGTCCTGAACAATGATGCAAATCGGTGTCCGGACTGGTGTCACACAACCTATATATGAAATTGTATATCATTGGTGATTTAGAATCAATAATATATTTAATTAACTCAAAACTATGTCAGAAAAGTCAAACTAGGTTAAATCTAAGTCAACGGTCAAACTAGGTCATTACCCCAAATTTTGGGTTCATAACTAGTTCCTATGTTAATTTTATAGAGCCAACTAACTAAAACTAGGTTGACTCTAGGTTTCTAGGTCACCCCGGTAGGTTTCTAGCTTATAACGCTATAATAAACATTGATACCTACAATATCTCCTAATACCTTGACCTATAGATAAATACCTTAGTATTACCTTAGCTAGTATCTAATACCTTGGTTGTATCCCAAATACCTTAACGATAGGCTAATACCTTGGTCAAAGGGTCAATACCTTGTCTTTGAGCTAAAATCATACCCCGTATCCTAGTTCCTTAGACTGTATCTTAATATCTACCCCGTATCATGATACCTACCCGATACCTTAAATAACTCTTACCTTGGTATCATCTAAACCAATAACTTACCAATACACTACCCCTCGTTATACCTCACACACACTCATACTTGCACTACACTAACACTCACTAACTTGCATCCTTACCCTCACACTTGCACTAAGTTACATGCTAGTACTCAAGCTATATATGTCAACACTCAAATTCTCACAACTCCTCGCTATCACACTGCACTTGTACTACAATGGCCTGAACACCTAATCCTTGTTGCTGACTGCATGTATCAATGCAGCAACAGTTACTTGGCCAGCACAGGCCTGTTGCATCCTCTCCCTCAACTGCCTAGTAGTTGCAGCAACTGTCCTCAATCCAACTCCTACTTCTGACAAAAGCAGTAGGTTTTGCACTCTTTTCTCTCGATTGAATGCCAAGTGCAGTGCTCTCTCTCTCTCTCTCTCTCTTCTGCCTAGTTACTATTGATGATACTATTTGTGCCCGCAAGGCTCCACAACCCCCCTCACTCTTCTTCAACCTATACCCAGATTCCCTTACATCAATGACTTACCTGAGACTCAAGTCATCTCACAGCAAAATAACTTCCCCTTCTTCTTCTGCTAGCTCATACAAGCTTGCACCTAAACTCCTAATACCTTCCCCTCATGAACTGAACTAATTACCCAACTCACCATCAGTGCACTTGTATACTGACTCGAGCTCTTCCATATTTGCACATGTGAACCACTGTTGTGTGCATACTGCCATTGCCCCCAGTTAACTGCAGCTACCCGACTGCACATCCCTTCTTTGCTGCTGTCCTCAGTTTTTGCACACACAAGTTTAACTCACACACTACCTGATCACTACTCTGCATGAAACATTACCTACTACACTCACAAGCTCAACACTCGCTCATATATACTGAAACACACTCCAATCTCACTGTTTACTACTACTTATTTCAAAACCTTGATACCTCAATTCACTTATTTTATACTTAGTATCACTGATACTCTCGACTATATCAGTTTGTATTGATACACTGGGGTATTCCCCAATTCTCTCATCCTAGTTGCACCCCAACTGAACTCAGTTTTCTTCTCACAACTCATACTCAACTCCTCACCTAAGAGCCCGAGCCCCTTGACACTCCTTTCATAAGCACAACAAACAACTGGACACCCTTCCTTACTTGCAGTTACCTGCAGTTAGAACGCACTGAAATAACACTCTGATACACCCAGTGCATCCCCTCACATTTACCCATGAATGCAACAAGCATGAACAGACCTGCATACCCTGAACAAGCCCACATAATTTTAGTTTAGTTCTTCCTAGATACTGCCTATGTCTAATACACATTTCTGCACCACTCATGGCACTTAACTCAACACATATCACACACATCTCCATCTACCCGAGCCTACCATTGATACCACTAGAATTTAATGGCCTGTGCACAAGATTATGCATAGCAGTGTAACTGTGGTGCACATTATTGTGTACACACTGCAAAATATCCTTTTCCCAACTGCACATAACTAGAACACAAATAACAGCAGCTGAACCAATCCTTCTTTCCTTTACCCCATGACCCATGACCTTCAACTGATACAACACAGTGCAGTTTCTAAATACCCCAAACTCTCTAACACTTGCATCACTTGTCTCTCCTCCTACCTTCCTCTAACCTGCAACTCTAGTATCAGTTAACCCCAACCAGCAATAGCACTATACTAGCGTCAGGTACACTCCACTGAACCATCTTTCTACTTACCCGATTATCCTTTTTGCTGATACACACATAACATACATCAAATACCCCTACTAACCGGGCAACAACCAATCTAGACTACCCTCCTACTGCTACTAACTGCAACCAAAACAAAGAATACTTGTATGTATTGCACAATCATATATATATATATATATATATATATATATATATATATATACACACTCACATATAGATATATAAACACATACACATATATGTATACAGTTACATATATATGTGTATATAGATATACATATATACCTATAAATATAATTAGGTACATATTATACACACATAACACAATACAAAACCAACTATCACACAAATACATATGCATACCCAAATCTAACCGTGCGTATCATGAGATACCATTACACGACACTACGTATCCTATTTAGGACACATCAACCTTCTCAAAATATGCTTTCTACTCCAAATCCTCTATGAAACATTTCTACAAACACCTAGTGGTCCAATTTCGGAGTTTTTTCTAAATTAGTACAAAACTCAATGTAACTTTCACAATAGGTCTCCAAAGAACCTAGTTCTTCTTCCTATGGGTAGTCCTTAGCCGTGGGTAGGTTTATAGGGGTTTATTTCACCATTAAAAACTAAAATGACAAGAGGGACAATAGTTTTACCTATTGGGAGATGGTGTCCCAATGTCTTCCACCAAGGACACAATTCTCAAGCCAATGCTTCTCTCCTCAAGTGCTCATCTAGCAATGCCAAGCTCCTTAGCCTTCTTGGAATGAGAATGAGGGGGATAAAATTTGGGAATGGGTGGATTTAGTAGGGAAGGGATTTCGGTTTGCCTCTAACTTTAGGAATGAAATAATGAGAAAACAAAATGAGGGTTATTCATGAACAAGAGGCTTATATAAGTTCCCTCTAAGGCTAGGGTTAGGTTGAGGAATGTTTGAATTGACTCAAGTGCCCCTCTCATTCCTTCATGAATAGGATCTACTAAACCATAAGGAGAATATTCTATTCTTGGGTCTAAATAGGTTTAATAGAATTAATCTAGTCATGACTAACTATTTAATTGAGTCAATGGGTCAAGTCAAGTCTAGTGTGGTCCACTAATGTCAAGTCTAGTTAAAATAGACTAATTAACTAACCAATAATAATATTATTTACTATATATATATATATATATATATATATATATATATATTTATCATGCATATTATATATAAAATAAATAACATAATATTTATAATAATAAAATAATAAAAATATCCCTTTTCTGAAAATGTAATGTGGTAGTGACAAGTCTACCCCCCTTAGAAAATTTTTGTCCTCAAAATTTAAGACACATTGTCTCTCTCTGACCAGTCATAACCTATTCATTAATCTTTACTACGGCCAAACCCCAACAATCAAGGTCTAAGAAAGTCCTACCTACAATCATAGAACATGTAATCTAGAGAAAGGAAACAAATATGCTTGGTTATGGTCTCTTTTTGTCATGGTATTGCAGTCTCTGTCAGGATGTATTACTAATTATATTCTAGCAAAAAAAATCACTGATACAAGCTACGGTACTAAGGGATCATTCAATCAATCAAGTAGATGGAAAGGAACAGAAGGAAAAAAAAGAACAAAACCTTCTAACCCATCACCTGCAGTATCGGTCTCCTCGACCATCATCGCAAATGCCCCGCCCTGTTGGGGTAGCTCCCTCCGCGGGTGCTGAGCAATCTGCGGTTCCACAGGTGGCCTAACTGGACCTATATGATTTTGAGCTACGTGCTGGCCGGGAAGATAAGGATCTAGAAGATAATCCCTCACTCGATGTCCCGCAGCGCCACAGTGCAAACAAAGTCCTAGCCTCACTCTACAGCTCTTCCAAAGGTGACATGGCTTCTTACAGAAATGACAAGCCTGCTGGGTCTGCCTTGGAGGCTGTTGCTGATCCTGCTGAACACGAACTGGTGCCTGGTGCTGGTGGTGGTGATGCTGAAATGTCCTCGACTGCTGTTGAATATGGGAACGCTTGGCCGATCCCGTGCTGTCACTTGTATCTCCAAAAATATCGTAACTCCTCTTGGGCCTGAGATCCAGATCCTCCTCTGCAATTTGGGCATCTATCAAGATATCCTCAAAGGTAGCGGTGCGACGACCAGAAGTGCGCGACCTAATCTCCCTCGTCAGCCCCTTTTCAAACTTTCAGGCTCGATCTCCTGGGTCTCGAATCATAGACGATGCAAAATGGCTCAATCGACAGAATTCTGCGACGTACTCGTCGACCGACATGTTCTTTGGACCAAGTCATGAAACTGACTCTCCAAAGCTCCCATGGCTACGTCGGGAAAGAACTTCTCTTTGAAAAGCTTCTTGAAAGTCTTCCAAGTAAGTCCTTGAGCAGTAAGTCTCAGCTCTGTGCGATACCACGTGAGTGCGATATCGAACATCTGACTGCCAGCCGCATCGATCTGCAAGCTCTCTGGAATCTAGGCTAATCGCAGATTTCTCTCCATATCCTCTAACCAGTCATCAACGTAGAGTATCCCCTCGATACCCTTGAACTCTCGAGGTGCCATCCTCTTGAAGTCAACTATAGTGCCTGGCCTCTGCTGTTGTCGCTGGCCAAGATGCTGCTGGACAACTCTCTCAACTGCCTGTAGTGCCACCTGGTGAGCATTCTTCATGCTCTCTCTCATTAGCTCAGTCTTCTCAGGTGAGATCCAATGTAGATCTAACTTTCTAGATGGGGCGATTGGCCGCATCGATCTGCAAGCTCTCTGGAATCTAGGCCAATCGCAGATTTCTTTCCATATCCTCTAACCAGTCATCAACGTAGAGTATCCCCTCGATACTCTTGAACTCTCGAGGTGCCATCCTCTTGAAGTCAACTATAGTGCCTGGCCTCTACTGCTGTCACTGGCCAAGATGCTGCTGGACAATTCTCTCAACTGCCTGTAGTGCCACCTGGTGAGCATTCTTCATGCACCCTCTGAGCCTCAGCCTGAACACACTGGGCCTTCGTCATCACCCTCTGGGCATCTACCATACCCTGAATCAAAGTAAAAATGTAAACCCCCAGATTTTGCAAGAATTTTAAATTAGAATTTTTCACAATTTTCTGAAATTTTCTGGGAATTTTCTGTAATTAAAATCAGGGTTTTAATTATTAAATAATTTTTAATTGATAATAAATAATATTAAAATATTGTGAAAATAATATTTTTTGGTGTAAAATTAAAAACTGGACTTAGGGTAATTTTTCTGGAATTTATTGGGCCCCGGACCTATTTTTAATCACCTAAAAAAACTATTATCTATTTATTTATTAATTAATTAATTATTATTAATTAATTAATTATTTATTATTTATTTATTTTATTTTTCGGCCCAACCCTGTCCCCGAGCCCGGCCCAACCCGAGCCAGGCACAACCGAGCCCACCCGCCTAGCGGGTCGGGTCGGGTCCACCTGAACCCGACCCGCCGGCCGACCCGTGACCCGCCCGGACCCGCCAGCACCCCTCTCCCCACGATTTCCCCGCAACCGCCCGAGTCCGCCGTGCCCCGCCCGCTCCACACGCCGCTGCGAGCGCCGCGCCATGGCCGCCACGACCCCGCACCCGCCGGCCGACCTCCCCTCTCTCCTCCGCTCTCCTCAGCCTACATAAACCCCCCCCTCGAGCCTCTCCGGCCACCTACCCTCCCCCTCCGGTCACCGCCTCGCTGCCCCGCAGCTGCTCCCCTCTCCTCCTTCCTCCTTTCCCTCGCCACAGCGGTTCCTCGACCTCCTTGCACCATCGGACTCATAGCGATACGCTGGTCCTGTGACCCAAGTTTGGTTCGATTCTGAGAACGTTGACGAAATCGCGTGTCGTGGGCCCCACAGGCCCCGCTCGACGGGCGATTTTGTGATCGGCTCATCGGAATCCAATTCTGGAAGTTCCGTTGGGTTCGTATCCTCGTTCCTGACCTGTTGACACTAAGTTTGGTGAATTTTGAGACCTTTGACCCTGACATGTTTTTCGGTGCAAAGCGGGCCCACATGCGGACCCCGTTTTGACCCGAAATTGTCGTTTTTGCCCTCGTCTCCAAATTGGACTCAAGGACAGGCATTTTTAGCTATTTGATATCTTCCGAGCATGATGGTAATGTTTATTTCAGCATCCGAAGACATTCTGGAAATTTTCCCGAGACACAAAACTGTATTTGGATCCAAACATCAGGCAAGTACATGCACTTCAAGTTTATTCTTTATATTGTGATAATTAATTCCTTGCTCTACTAGTACCATTGGATGTTTACACGTAGTGTTAGAATCTGGATTTCATGTCTTGAATATTGGATTTCATGTCTTGCTTTTCGTGTCGGGTGGGAGAATACTAGGAGGCATGTAGTTTACCCTTCCCCCTATTGTTTAATAGCTGTTGGTACACGACTGTCCATCAGCCGGATCTCGATTATTCATGTTTAATAGCCGTCTATGATGGCCGGATTAGCCTTATAATCTCCTACATGCCAACTATGTATTCTAAATACACAAGTTCACACACATAGTTTCTTGTCTTGTTGCAGTTCCTGTTGTCTTGTTGCGATTTTATTTACTTGTCTCATTTATTTCCTGTTTACTCATATTCCTGATTTACAGCAATTAACCCTTAGTTATTGTTACCTCTTATTTATGCATATCCTCAACATGATACTTGTCAGTTCTTTTCTACTTGTCATAAATATTTAGTTTAATCTTGTTGTGCATTGTGTACTTTGCTCCTTTTCTGACTGGATCCGTTGATTTAGGCGATGATGAGGACTATGCCCCCACCCTTTTATGGCCCCTATGAGGTACAGGTGATACTTTTGAGGAGCCGGTTCCTACCCAGGAGACTACTTTTGAGGAGTAGTCAGCCAGTTAGCTAGTATTTTTCTTTCAGCATAGTAATCGGGTTTGTCCCCGATTTATCTTCTGGTTATGTACTAAACTATAGATCTGGTTGTCACATTTTGTTTATGAAATCTTAACATTTCTATTCCCCTGTCATTACCCTTGCCTATTTATTTACTGTGGATGAGCTAGAGATTACCTGTGAATATGACCTAGACAGCGTACTACCGCCGACACTGCGGCGTAGGCTGGACGTACCCACGTACTCGTGCCCGAATATCCGGGTGCGGGTCGTGACACATTTTTGTGGTGGCCCATGCAGGTCAACGACTAAATTGTTCGGTTTCAACTTAGGGACCAAACAGGCCTGCAATAAGATTGAGAATTTTAGGAAAAGCTCATCCACTTGATTGAATCATTCTTGATATCCATATCGACTTCGAATTATTTTATTGACTTGCATCCTGCCTTGATTCCTGTGCGCCTCTTATCGTTTATTTTGGATGTAGAGTAAAGGATCTGCCAGCAAGCTCTACCAGCACCCAAACCGAGACCACCCATGGTGCCACAAGCAGCACTCTCCCAGCTAGCCCAGCAACAGTAGAGGGCACCACCTCAATGACGCGGACAAGATTACGAGATGACCGTGGAGAACGCGCAGACTCTTGGAGTAGCTAATGCGCGTAAGTGATTCGTAGATACCTTTTCTAGTATTGTTTAGCTCTTGCCTATTGGTTCGTGACCTCAGCCCCAACCTAGTAATTTTGAACTTGCTAATAACCTGGTATGCTTTTATATTTGATAACTGTAGAGATTGTAGAATCTTTTGTTACTGTGCTTATTGTAGGTTATTTTGTGTACTTAAATAATTTTGTACCTCCTTTCATCATCATCTAGCGTACTTATATTCGTTGTACCTTGACTTATGCTGCTAGTAAAGCCTAGTTTTGCAAGCTTATCCTTTTATCAAGCTTGTTCATGACATATGTATTATTGGGTCGACACACTAATACAATTGTCTATTCAGAATTAGTGTATTACGGTCTGATCAACCTTAGTGCATTTTGATTCGCCCTTCGCACTACTTTACGTGGATTGAGATATACAGTTGACTAGTATACCTGCCCTAAACGTGTCTGAGCATAACTGTATTAATACGAGCATGTGAATAGGAATTACCAAGATAGGATTCAATCCACAACTACTTGACAAGTCCCATTTGAATTCTTTAAACGTCTTGATCCCGATACTTCTGTTCTATCACCTCACCCTTGAACTCTTTATTATTGATCTTCGCCTTCCCTTATTTCGGAAAGACGAAATCTCGTGCTTGATATAAGTTTGATACATAGAGAATACTAGATATGCCCCATAGGCCGATCACATACTTGAGGATTATCCTTTCATAATTAAGGACATATCATATGTGATATGATCGGTGTTGAAATTTCGAGGATTGAATGACATGAGTAAACATATTAAGGAATATTTTCTTAAGGTATATAGCCTTATGTGATGGATGGGTAAATTCTAAGTTGGGTAGCAGTGCATTGTCAACTCGAGAGGATTTTCTTTTAGAGTGTGACCGAGTAAGATTAGATTGGGAGAGGTTCAAGCCATTCTAATTTTGAAAATTTAGAGGAGTGACTAAGATGATTAATGAATTGATATGGAGGACCCAATAGTTATATCTTAGGTACATGATAATGCAAGTAAAATCATCAATTTGAATTTAGAGGATAAAAATATAGAATTTCAGACTTGAACATTGGTGGACTACATTTAAATTATTTTTCAATTTGATGATTTGATTTAAGAATTAAAATTTGATGGTTGGACTACCTAGTTGAAATATTGAGGATGTGAATGGAATTTAAAAAGTTGAAGCATACAATATGAATACTAGTGGACTCGAATCACTTCTAGAGGAAATTTTGATAGTTAGAATCGTGAGACAAATTTATAAGCGTATGCAATTCTTGAAGATGTTATATGGGCTTAATTTTTGCCTGTGGGTAATTTGAGAAAGTAAGAAGTGATAACCATAGGTTGAATTTTTGATTTGAACAGTAGTCATCTTAACCTTGATAATGAGACAAGATTAGGATTTTAATTGTCGCAAGGAGATTGCGATTGACTTGCTTTATGTACATGAAGGGTTAACAGATTATGGCTTAATTTTAAATTTCGAGGACAAAATTTTTATAAGTTAGGTAGTTTGTAAACCCCCAGATTTTGCAAGAATTTTAAATTAGGATTTTCACAATTTTTTGGAATTTTTTGGGAATTTTCTGTAATTAAAATCAGGGTTTTAATTATTAAATAATTTTTAATTGATAATAGATAATATTAAAATATTTTGAAAATAATATTTTTGGGTGTAAAATTAAAAACTGGACTTAGGGTATTTTTTTCTGGAATTTATTGGGCCCCGGACCTATTTTTAATCACCTAAAAAAAACTATTATCTATTTATTTATTTATTAATTAATATTAATTAATTGTTTATTTATTATTTATTTATTTATTTTATTTTTCGGCCCAACCCTATCCCCGAGCCCGGCCCAACCGGCCCAACCGAGCCCACCCGCCTAGCGGGTCGGGTCGGGTCCACCTGAACCCGACCCGCCGGCCGACCCGTGACCCGCCCGGACCCGCCAGCACCCCTCTCCCCGCGATTTCCCCGTAACCGCCCGAGTCCGCCGCGCCCCGCCCGCTCCGCACGCCGCTACGAGCGCCGCGCCATGGCCGCCACGACCCCGCACCCGCCGGCCGACCTCCCCTCTCTCCTCCGCTCTCCTCAGCCTACATAAACCCCCCCTCGAGCCTCTCCGGCCACCTACCCTCCCCCTCCGGTCACCGCCTCACCGCCACGCAGCTGCTCCCCTCTCCTCCTTCCTCCTCTCCCTCGCCACAGCGGTTCCCCGATCCCGATCCAGCCCCAGCCGCTGCCGGCCGTCCCCCGCCGCCCCGCTGCCGGCCTGCGCCGCACCCTCGTCGCGCCGCCCCGCTGCCCTGGCCCCCTCCGGCGAGCCTCCGGCTGGCCCCCCTGCCGCAGCTCCGGCCTGGAGACCCAAACCCTAACCCTAATCCGACCCGGACACGACACAGGACACAGTGTCCTCGTGTCGTGTCGGACACGGTGAAGCCCCGATTTTGAGCCCTGTTCAGGTACTCATATCTTTCTCCTCGCTGCCCCGTTTTCAATTCCATAAATTGCAACACGTAGCCTGTATGACCCTCTCGGTGCCCGGACAAACCGCTCGGGGCATCGCGTCCTGTGGTGATCGCACACCGCGATCCAAAAACAGGAAAAACCAGACCCTGTTTCACCCCGGAACTGAGTACGCACCGCCAAACGGGACGACTTGGTCGCGCGCGGTCTTCACAGATACGTGCGCGTCATTGATACGGACGTGCGGGATTTCATAGAAGTCGATTCGGGTGTGCGTGCACACCGGGATCAACCCGTATCCGCGGAATTGCCCCGCATACGAATTTTCTGTATTTCACCCTAACCTTGTGTACACACGTCGGATTGAAACAAAACTTGCGCCATCGGACTCGTAGCGATACGCTGGTCCTGTGACCCAAGTTTGGTTCGATTCTGAGAATGTTGACGAAATCGCGTGTCGTGGGCCCCATAGGCCCCGCTCGACGGGCGATTTTGTGATCGGCTCATCGGAATCCAATTCTGGAAGTTCCGTTGGGTTCGTATCCTCGTTCCTGACCTGTTGACACTAAGTTTGGTGAATTTGGAGACCTTTGATCCTGACACGTTTTTCGGTGCAAAGCAGGCCCACATGCGAACCCCGTTTTGACCCAAAATTGCCGTTTTTGCCCTCGTCTTCAAATTGGACTCAAGGACAGGCATTTCTAGCTATTTGATATCTTCTGAGCATGATGGTAATGTTTATTTCAGCATCCTGAGACATTCTGGAAATTTCCTCGAGACACAAAACTGTATTTGGATCCAAACATCAGGCAAGTACCTGCACTTCAAGTTTATTCTTTATATTGTGATAATTAATTCCTTGCTCTACTAGTACCATTGGATGTTTACACGTAGTGTTAGAATCTGGATTTTATGTCTTGAATATTGGATTTTATGTCTTGCTTTTCGTGTCGGGTGGGAGAATACTAGGAGGCATGTAGTTTACCCTTCCCCCTATTGTTTAATAGCTGTTGGTACACGACTGTCCATCAGCCGGATCTCGATTATTCGTGTTTAATAGCCATCTATGACGGCCGGATTAGCCTTATAATCCCCTACATGCCAACTATGTATTCTAAATACACAAGTTCACACACATAGTTTCTTGTCTTGTTGCAGTTCCTGTTGTCGTATTGCGGTTTCATTTACTTATCTCATTTATTTCCTGTTTACTCATATTCCTGATTTACAACAATTAACCCTTAGTTATTGTTACATCTTATTTAGGCATATCCTCAACATGATACTTGTCAGTTCTTTTCTACTTGTCATAAATATTTAGTTTAATCTTGTTGTGCATTGTGTACTTTGCTCCTTTCCTGACTGGATCCGTTGATTTAGGCGATGATGAGGACTATGCCCCCACCCTTTTATGGCCCCTATGAGGTAGCAGGTGATACTTTTGAGGAGCCGGTTCCTACCCAGGAGACTACTTTTGATGAGTAGTTAGCCAGTTAGCTAGTATTTTTCTTTCAGCATAGTAATCGGGTTTGTCCCCGATTTATCTTCTGGTTATGTACTAAACTATGGATCTGGTTGTCACATTTTGTTTATGCAATCTTAACATTTCTATTCTCCTGTCATTACCCTTGCCTATTTATTTACTGTGGATGAGCTAGAGATTACCTGTGAATATGACCTAGACAGCGTACTACCGCCGATACTGCGGCGTAGGCTGGACGTACCCACGTACTCGTGCCCGAATATCCGGGTGCGGGTCGTGACAAAAAACCTGTTCCCCATCAGCAGGCACACCTCCAGGAAAAGAAATGTGCGACGGGAGAGGAAGGTCCTCCGCAAAAGCTGGGGCAGCCCTCTGGAAATGTGGGGGAGAAGGACCCCCAAAAGCTGCTAAAACTCCTATGCGGACAGAAGATGAAGGAATAGTCCCTGCCACTCCCTGTGTAGGAGATAGAAAAGTTGCTACCTCTCCGACTCGGCAGCTGCTTCTGATCACTGCGATCTGGTCTTCGACGGCATCCTGAAGACGGATCGAAACAAGAAGAAGTCATTAAGGCACAAGAATACGATATCATCAAGGAATGACAAAATATTCATAGAAAGCAATACTCAGAAGGAATAGCAATATCAATAGATTGGAAGAGTTCCTAATTGTGATTGAATATTCGCTCTCATCCTAGTATACTATATCCTAGATCATATCACAGGCTAGTAGTAGTACAACTAAGACGTTACACTACCACGACATCGTACTACTTGTAAAGCTTGACCTGCATAGGCCACCACTAAAATGTGTCACGACCCGCACCCGATATAGGGGCACGAGTACGTGGGTACGTTCAGCCTACACCACAACATCGACGGTAGAATGCTGTCTATGTCACAATATTATATAATCAATCTCACACGAATATCCAACTCCATAAGAAGACACAGATATATTAATATAATATAAAATACTCAACCACAGAACTAAAGCACGATAAGATATCGAAAGAAATAATCAAAACACAACCACAAAGTCTAAACAATAATATAATCTAAACTTCAATAATAACATCCAAATCTCAATATATGCCGGAGACAAATTCGGTCCCAAAATCTGCTAAAAGAAACTAGCTAAAAATAACTAGTGATTTCGGCTAGACCTCTCGGCAATCACACATGAGCTACAAGTTCCAAGGCTGCAGCTACTCTCCCTGTGGTCCATAATATATCGGACACCAGTCCTCTAAGTCGCAGTCTAAAAAATATATCCAGTCAGGATTGGAGCAAAGTACACCCGATAACAGTTCCAATTAATTGACAAGGACTATAAAACAATAAAATAGATGATGCTATATACTGAGAGAAAATAATAAACTGATGCAATGACAAATGGTAAATAAAATAGGCAATGTAAGCAATAAGGTATAGCCAGTGCATATACGAAATAAAAGAGGAAGGAACTACAATGTCATATACAAGGTAATGTAATATATAAAATTTGAAATGAAGAACTACAACTATTCTAAGTGTTTGAAATACTAGTTTCGATATGTGATCGGCTTAGGAACTTGTACGATAGCTATATGGCCTGGCTAATCATACGTGAGGTGTATGATTAACACTAACAATGTTTTATAATTTACAATAGGAATATAATCATATATCTTACTAGCAATTTCCCCTGCCCCCAACTAGTACAGTGGATCCAACCATGACACATTACGATATATGATCATTGTCCAATAATAATACCATGTACAATATCTAATATCAATGTCATGTACGATGTCAATACGATAACCATTGTAATATCTCATGACTGAAGATCCAAGCTATATACTAGTCCGTGTACCATAGTGTCAAGAATCAGATGTAACATTTCTAAGTACTTGAAATATAAAAATTATCAAATTATGGAAACTATTAAAGAATGTACTCGCCTGTGGTCTTGAGCAATGATACAAATCGGTGTCCGAACTGGTATCACACAACCTATATATGAAATTGTATGTCATTGGTGATTTAGAATCAATAGTATATTTAATTAACTCAAAACTATGTCAGAAAAGTCAAACTAGGTTAAATCTAGGTCAACGGTCAAACTAGGTCATTACCCCAAATTTTGGGTTCATAACTAGTTCCTATGTTAATTTTATAGAGCCAACTAACTAAAACTAGGTTGACTCTAGGTTTCTAGGTCATCCTGGTAGGTTTCTAGCTTATAACACTATAATAAACATTGATACCTACAATATCTCCTAATACCTTGAACTATAGGTAAATACCTTAGTATTACCTTAGCTAGTATCTAATACCTTGGTTGTATCCCAAATACCTTAACGATAGGCTAATACCTTGGTCAAAGGGTCAATACCTTGGCTTTGAGCCAAAATCATACCCCGTATCCTAGTTCCTTAGACTGTATCTTAATATCTACCCCGTATCATGATACCTACCCGATACCTTAAATAACTCTTACCTTGGTATCATCTAAACCAATAACTTACCAATACACTACCCCTCACTATACCTCACACACACTCATACTTGCACTACAATAACACTCACTAACTTGCCTCCTTACCCTCACACTTGCACTAAGTTACATGCTAGTACTCAAGCTATATATGTCAATACTCAAATTCTCACAACTCCTCATTATCACACTGCACTTGCACCACAATAGCCTAAACACCTAATCCTTATTGCTGACTTCATGTATCAATGCAGCAACAGTTACTTGGCTAGCATAGGCCTGCTGCATCCTCTCCCTCAACTGCCTAGTAGTTGCAGCAACTGTCCTCAATCCAACTCCTACTTCTGACAAAAGCAGTAGGTTTTGCACTCTTTTCTCTCGATTGAATTCCAAGTGCAGTGCTCTCTCTCTCTCTCTCTCTCTCTCTCTTTCTTCTGCCTAGTTGCTATTGATGATACTATTTATGCCCGCAAGGATCCACAACCCCCCTCACTCTTCTTTAACCTATACCCAGATTCCCTTACATCAGTGACTTACCTGAGACTCAAGTCATCTCACAGCAAGCTAACTTCCCCTCCTTCTTCTGCTAGCTCATACAAGCTTGCACCTAAACTCCTAATACCTTCCCCTCATGAACTGTACTAATTACCCAACTGACCATCAGTGCACTTGTATACTGACTCGTGCTCTTCCATATTTTCACCTGTGAACCACTGCTGTGTGCATACTGTCATTGCCCCCAGTTAACTGTAGTTCCCCGACTGCACATCCCCTCTTTGCTGCTGTCCTCAGTTTTTGCACACACAAGTTTAACTCACACACTACCTGATCACTACTCTGCATGAAACATTACCTACTACACTCACAAGCTCAACACTCGCTCATATATACTGAAATACATTCCAATCTCACTGTGTATTACTACTTATTTCAAAACCTTGATACCTCAATTCACTTATTGCATACTTAGTATCACTGATACTCTCGACTATATCAATTTGTATTGATACATTGGGGTATTCCCCAAATCTCTCCTCCTAGTTGCACACAAACTGAACTTAGTTTTCTTCTCACAACTCATACTCAACTCCTCACCTAAGTGCCCGAGCCCCTTGACTCTCCTTTCATAAGCACAACAAACAACTGGACACCCTTCCTTACTTGCAGTTACCTGCAGTTAGAACACACTGAAATAACACTTCGATACACCCAATGCATCCCCTCACATTTACCCATGAATGCAACAAGCATGAACATACCTGCACTCCCTGAACAAGCCCACATAATTTCAGTTTAGTTCTCCCTAGATACTGCCTATGTCTGATACATATTTCTGCACCACTCATGTCACTTAACTCAGCACATATCACACACATCTCCATCTACCCGAGCCTACCATTGATACCACTAGAATGCAATGGCCTGTGCATAAGATTATGCACAGCAGTGTAACTGTGGTGCACATTGTTGTGTACACATTGCAAAACATCCTCTTCCCAACTGCACATAACTAGAACACAAATAACAGCAGCTGAACCAATCCTTCTTCCCTTCACCCCATTACCCATGACCTTCAACTGATACAACACAGTGCAGTTTCTAAATACCCTAAACTCTCTAACACTTGCAATCACTTGTCTCTCCTCCTACCTTCCTCTAACCTGCAACTCTAGTATCAGTTAACCCCAACCAGTAATAGCACTATACTAGCGTTAGGTACACTCCACTGAACCATTTTCTACTTACCCGATTATCCTCTTTGCTGATACACACATAACATACATCAAATACCCCATACTAACCGGGTAACAACCAATCTTGACTACCCTCCTACTGCTACTAACTGCTACTAAAACAAAGAATACATGTATGTATTGCACAATCATCTATACATATATATACACTCGCATATAGATATATAAACACATACACATATATATGTATACAATTACATGTTATTGTGCATATACATATACATATACATATATATCTATAAATATAATTAGGTACATATAGTTATACACACATAACACAATACAAAACCAACTATCACACAAATACATATGCATACCCAAATCTAACCGTACGTATCATGAGATACATTAACACGACACTACGTATCATATTTAGGACACACCAACCTTCTCAAAACATGCTTTCCACTCCAAAATTCTTTATGAATATTTCTACAAACACCTAGTGGTCCAAATTCGGAGTTTTCCCCAAATTAGCACAAAACTTAATGTAACTTTCACAATAGGTCTCCAAAGAACCTAGTTCTTCTTCCTGTGGGTAGTCCTTAGCCATGGGTAGGTTTCTAGGGGTGTATTTCACCATTAAAAAATAAGATGACAAGAGGGACAAGAGTTTTACCTATTGAAAGATGGATTCTCAATGTCTTCCACCAATGACACAATCCTCAAGCCAATACTTCCCTCCTCAAGTACTCCTCTAGCAATGTCAAGCTCCTTAGCCTCCTTAGAATGAGAATGAGGGAGATAAAATTTGGGAATGGGTGGATTTGGTAGGGAAGGGATTTGGGTTTGCCTCTAACTTTAGGAATAAAATAATAAGAAAAGAAAATGAGGGTTATTCATGAACAAGAGGCTTATATAAGCTCACTCTAAGGCTAGGGTTAGGTTGAGGAATGTTTGAATTAACTCAAGTGCCCCTTTCATTCCTTCATGAATATGATCTACTAAACCATAGGGGGAATATTCTATTCTTGGGTCTAAATAGGTTTAATATAATTAATCTAGTCATGACTAACTATTTAATTGAGTTAATAGGTCAAGTCAAGTCTAGTGTGGTCCACTAATGTCAAGTCTAGTTAAAATAGACTAATCAACTAACCAATAATAATATTATTTACTATATATATATATATATATATATATCATGCACATTATATATAAAATAAATAACACAATATTTATAATAAAAATTTGACAAAATACCCCTTTTTGGAAATGTGGTAGTGACACGTATCATAGATTGAGTGTGATACGGGTGCGATGCACTCCACGTGTTTGTTTCCTTGTATTTCAATTCAATTTACCTTGGTTATAGCTATTAGAGTATTATAATTATAATCGTTATATGATATATATGTATATATATAATTATGTGTATGTTCTATATTTTATTTTGATGTGTTGGTGGTTATGAGAGAATTGGAGAGTGCATGTGCATCATTATAGTGGGTATGTGATAACACACACACACACACACACACACACACACACACACACACACACACACACACACACACACACACACACATATATATATATATATATATATATATGAGTTAGTGTATGTGTGTATTAGATGTGTGCATGTGAGATAGAGGGGAGAATTATAAGCATAAGCAGGCAGTAATAAGCAGCATAAGCAGTCGGATAAGCAGTGATAAGCAGAAATCAGCAGCAGCAACAGCCGAATAAGCTGCAGAGATAAGTAGCAGAAGCAGAGATAAGCAACATCAATGCAGAAGCAATAAGCAGCAGCAGAAAGCATTAAGCTGCAGCAGCATTAGAAAATAATATGTTGCAGCAGCAGTAGCAGCAAAAAGCAAAAAGCAGCAGCAAAAAGCAGAAGCAGCAGCAGTGTGTAGCAGTGCTTAGAAATTTTGTTGTAGATAAGTTAAGTTAAGCTAGTTAATAAGCTAAGTTAGTTTATACTGATAAGTTAGTTGGTAAGTTAAGTATATATATATATATATATATATATATATATATATATATATATATATATATATATATATATATATATATAAGCACTAGTTAGCATGGGTTAGTATTATTTCTAGATTACCTTGAGTTACACCAAGGTAATGAGAGTTGAGGTATCTTGTGTATTGGGTATCGAATATCCGTTGGGTATGTTAGTTATGTTAGTTGGTACAGTATTGTTATAAGTTTAAGTGTATGTTAGTGTATAGTGAGGTATGTTGGTTAGTTAGCTAATGTTAGATATTGGATTACCTTGTGTTACCAAGGTAATGTCAAGATATTGGATTATACTCAAGGTATTGAGTTTGTATATCAAGATGAGTATGTAGGTGGTGTGATACCGCTTTTGGTTCAAAGCCAAGGTATCCACTTAGCATTAGTTTGGCTAGGAGTACTGTATATTTTGTTTTGTACATATATTATAGTATTTTTATATCTAATAACTTGCGTATCTTATGATACGGTATTTTGTTGGTATCCTTGTATCCTAGTATAGGTGGTATAGCCTAGTTACTTAGTGTATAGACCCAATATCATAAAGATGGACTCATACAGCCTTGAAATAGCTAGTTTGACCAAGTTTGACTAGTTTAACCTAGAGTTGACCTTGTTTGACTGATTTGACTTAGAAATGGCTCTATGACCTAGAATTAAACTAGTTTAACTTATTTTTATTCTAAAATCTTGTATTAATGTAATATACCATATATAGGTCTGTGTGACACCAGCTTGGGCATCGAGAGACACACCATGCTCAGGACCTCAGGCGAGTACATTTCTCTATTAGTTTTTATTTTATAATAGTGTATATATCTCATGTTCTAGAACTGTATACTTGATTCCGACATAGTGGTTTCACGGACTGGTACTACATGGATCCTGTGAGGAGATGTTATCCCTTACCGTATTCAATGGGTACTCCTTCATATATATTTTATCGTGTATATCGGGTATTGATTTAGTATACTTCGTGTTCACATACTGCTCGTATTCAGTGTGCTTATATTCATGTACACACACTGCTCGTATTCAGTGTGCCCATATCGTGTTCATAACGTGTCATAATTGGATCCATTGGTATTAGTTGGGGATAGGGGAGTAGAAGTTGATTATGTGATCAAGCCCCAGTGTATTCGTATACATGTAGATTATATACCACACTTGTAATCGAGTTACCATATTGTATTCGTATTTAACCTAAACAGATCACATAATGAACTTGTATTCTATGGCATATTAGCTAGATTTTAGTTATTTCTATTATATTGCAGATATTCGATTGTATGTCCTTCTTTTCAGTACATTACCTGTTCACTCTAGTTTATTTCTTCTGTTGTTTAGTTATCTTGTATTTTTTTCTATTATATGTTATATATGCTCAATTATGTATTTGAAACTGCTTTCAGAGGTATGTACTTCGCTCCAATCCTGACTGGATATATTTTTCAGTTGATTGGCTCGTAGACCAGTATCCCATATACTACGGACCGCTGGACGTTGTTCCATTAGAGGATATTCATGTAGACCAGTAAGACTTAGTACCAGAGCCTGAGGAGGTTTAGATTATTTTGGTGGACTTATATTAGACTTTTATTTAAACTTATGGCATGTATATTTTATTTCAGATCTCTGGTTGTATTATGATTCTTTCCTTCGTTATTCCATCCGTGCTCTATCTTTCTTAGTTTGTATTGTGATTGAGTATAGTTTATATTTATCGGATACCATATTTTTTCTCCGTTTGGAGTTGAGATGATTGACATGTACCATTTATATATTGTTGAGATATTTAGATAGTATAGTTGACCCAGACAGCGTTCTACCGCCAATGCTGCGGCGTAGGTTGGACGTACCCACGTTCTCGTGCCCGAATATCCGGGTGTGGGTCGTGACAATTGGCGTCGGTGAACGGCGGGACGAACTCTACTACTTTCATATTATTACGAAAACTCAGGACTTGGCAGTGATTGGGATGACTTCTCTGGACATTTGACATCAGCGACTTGGGCATCCTTCTGATAAAGTAGTAAAGTCTCTTCCTGTTGTTAGTAGCTCTAGTAGTTCAGTGAATAAGGTATGTGAAGTTTGCCATCAGGCAGAGCAAACTCGAGGTATTTTTTCTGTCAGTAACTCTTGGGCTGTTGTAATTTTTGATTTTATACATTATGATCTTTGGGGGCCGTATCCTATGCCTTCTTCGTATGGAGCTCGATATTTTTTTATGATTGTGGATGATTTTTCTCGTGTTGTTTGGGTGTTTCTGTTGATTGATAAGACTGAAGTATACAAGATGTTCTAGTCATATTTTTCTATGATTGAGCGGCAATTTAATTCCAAAGTTCGAATATACAATAATGATACTGAGTTTAATTGCCTGCGTGACTACTTTGCACAGAATGGTATTTTGTTTCAGACATCTTGTGTGGGTACACCTCAGCAGAATGTGAGGGTCGAACAAAAATATAGACATATTTTGAATGTGGTACGTGCTTTACGTTTTCAGTAAAATTTGCCAATTTTATTTTGGGGAGAATGTATTTTGACGGAAGGCTATTTGATCAATCGAACCCCTTCAAGTCTTCTTGGTTTTAAAACCCCTTATGAAATTTATTTGTTGCTTCTCCTTCTTATGATGAATTATGTTTTTTTGGTTGTTTATATTTTTCCACAACCAAAAATCTAAAATAGATAAATTTGCCAGTCGTAGTCGAAAGTATATTTTTGTGGGATATTCTATGGCAAAAAGGGTTGGAAATTGTATGATCTTGCTTCTGGTAATTTTTTTGTCTCTCGATATGTTAAATTTTATGAGATCGAGTTTTCCTATTCTGTTGAGGATGATCGTGGTGGTCTGTTGAGGATGATCGTGGTGGTACGGCTTCACCTGAGCTTGCACATTCTGTCGCGGGTGATGATGATTTGGGTTTTGATCATGTGATCGACAGTATTACGGGGTATGATTTACCTCATACGGATGTGACGGTCGTATCCCCGAATGGGAACGACGCGGTGGGGGCGATTGATGGTAAGGGTGGCGCGACTGAGGCTGTTGTGGAGGATAAGCCGACGGAGGATGAGGCGGCGGTGGGGCCCCCAGATGGTGAGGGTGTACTGGGGCGTAGAATGAGTGCCAAAATTTTGTCCGTGAAGCTCCGCAATTTTGTTACAAATATAATACGAAAGTTGAGTCCCAGTCCTTTCTCCCAATGTTCTACCATGTATAATCACTCCTCAGGTACTCCTTATCCTATAACACATTTTTTAATTGTGATCGATTTTCTCTAGGATACAGGAATTTTCTTATAGCTGTAACTACAGGTACAGAACCGTCCTCCTTTAAAGAGGCGGTTAAAGATGCAGGGTGGCGTGAAGCTATGCAGAAGGAGATACAGGCTTTGGAGGATAATGATACCTGGACAATGGAGACGCTTTCGGTTGGGAAACGTGTTTTGGGGAGCCGGTGGGTGTATGAGATAAAGTATAATTCTGATGGGAGTGTTGAGCGGCTTAAAGTTCGTTTGGTGGTTTTCGGCAATCATCAGGTTGAAGGGATTGATTACACTGATACTTTTGCTCCGGTTGTGAAAATGGTTAATGTTCGTGCTTTTCTAGCTATAGCTGCAGCAAAGAATTGGAAACTACATCAGATGGATGTTCACAATGCTTTCTTACTGTCACTACCCAATTCTAGAAAATAGGGTTATTATTTTTTTATTTGGTAAATTATGTATTATTTTTAAATAATTATATTTATATTTAATTGATGATTGTATTATTTTTTTTATTGATTGTTTTAGAGTTTTGGCTAGTCTGGACCCGTGCCAGACCCTAGTGGACCCATGTCCGACCCAACCCACACCCTTGTGAGACCTATTTTTGGGTTTAGAATAGTTATTATATTTTTAATAGGTTAGTTGAAGAGATTGGAAGTTAGTTTGAGTGCTTTTGGAACCCAAACCCAAAACCCAAGTGAGAAGAGGGTGTTTTGGTCATTTGCATTATGTAACACCCCTTTATTATGCTATGCCCCCCCAACCTATTCCCAGACCCGACCACACAGCAGCCCCCTCTCCCATACTTCTTCATCACTTCTTCTTCTTCTTCTTCTTCTTCTTATTCTTCTTCTTCTTCTTCTCCACTCCTTCTTCCAATTTTCTATTCCAAGTAAGTAATTCCTTTTTTCTTCTCTTCCTTCTTCTATTTCCTTCATTTGTGTTAACTCTAACCCTATACTTTTCCCTAACCTAGGTGTGTAGAGCCTAGACTTAGTGTGGAGGCTAGATTTGGAGGCTTGGAGCTTGAGGGTGGTGATTTCAAGTGAATTGGAGACTTTGGCCTTGGGATTCCAACTCCCAAGAGATAAACCCTAACTTTCCTCTTACTAATTGCTCTAATGTGGTGTAATTAGTGGTTTAGAACCTTTCTAGACCCTAAGGCTACCCGTGGGAGGAAGTTGGAGCTAGTTTGGTTGTGTTTAGAGACTTTGACACTAGGTTTTGTGACAATTTCGGGTGAAATCCGAGATTGGCCCAATTTTGGGTGATGCCCTAGGTTAGACGGACCTAGGTAGACATTGTCGGGTGTCTTGAGGGTTAGTATGTGTCTCCGTTCGGACACGTGAAGTCGTGTCGCAGAGAAATGGGCGTTTCGGGCATTTTCGGGGTTTTCGTCGTCGCCGGTTCTATGTGCGTGCGCATTTTTGCCACGGACCTAGAATTGATGTGTTAGTATTTTTTCTAGGATCTAGACATCGTTTATAACCCATGGATAAATTTTGGGCCGATTCCGAGTTGGTTTGGTATGCGTTTCAGGAGATTTTTTGAATCGCACATCGCGTGTTCGTCGAAATGACCGAACAGCCATTTTGACTTGGTTTCTTAGTTTCGGGCTTGTGCACACATTGGGTTAGCTTCGGAGAGTGTGTGCTAGAGTTCTCGGATTATATTATATATATATATATATATGTGTGTGTTTGTGCGTGTAGGGGTGGTTGTGCATGTTGGTGGGGTGTTGTGAGTGTTGTGTTGTGTTTGTGTATTTGTGTCTCTCTCTATATATATATATGTGCGTGTGTGTCTATATATGTATATATACTTATATATATATGTGTGTATATACATATATTTGTGTTTGTGTATATGTATTAGTGTGAGTGTTTGTGTATATATATATATATGTATATGTGTGAGTGTGTGCGTGTGTGTGTATATGTATATATATATATATATATATATATATATATATATATATATATATATATATATATATATATATATATATATGGATTTGTGTGTTTATATATATACATATATATATGTAGTATGTATATAAATATATACATGTGTGTGTATGTGTATATATGTGTGTGTACTTATATACATAAGTATATATGTTAGTGTGTGTGTGTATATATATATAGTTGTGTATATATATATATATGTATGTTGATATATATATATAGATATATGTGTGTGCGTGTTTGTGTGTGTGTGGTGTGAGAGGGTTGTGCGCGCTGTAGCACACAGTGGGGCAGTGCAGTGAGCAGCGAGATGTGTGAGCGAGGCAACATGGGCAGCATGGGAGATGTGCATTCGCAGCAGAAATGAAGAGCAGCTGCAGCAACTATGGAGAGCAGCAGTGGCAGTATTATGCACTGGGCAGTAGCTGCAGTTTGGAGCTGCAACCGCAGTTTGGGAGTGCATCGAGAGGTAGGAAGTGCACCGTGGCAGCTCCAGCAGCAGCGGGGCTGTTGTGCAGTGCGCAGTGGGCTGCACACACAGCAGCAGCAACAACAGATCTTGTAGTAGCAGCAGCAGCTTCGTGGCGTGGCGCTGCGCAAGCGTGGCGAGGCCTAGCTTAGCGCAGTAGAGAGGGGGGCTCTGTATTTCTAAATAGATAGCTATATATATATATATATATATATATATATATATATATATATATATATATATATATATATATAATATATATATATATATATGTTAGATATATATATATATATATTCTAGCCTAGATTATTAACTAGGAATATATCTATATGCTTAAATAGTTAACTAGAGGGGTAGTTAGAGGGGTATTGGAGGATATCTCAATACCTTGAGATATCCAAGGTATTGAGTTTCGAGCGGAGTTTTTGAGCAATTGCCTAGGTTTGAGTTTAGAGATAGGTTTTTATGTATATGTATATATATTTACGCGTGCTAGCATAGGTTTTAGCGGGTTTAGGCGGAGTGCGTGGCCTAGGTCGAGGTATCGGATACCGAGGGTATCCCGGTATCTCGATGAGGCGAGTTTGAGGGTTTACTAGCTTAATGAGCTAGTTTTGACCTAGAATTTTAGGGGCACCATAGTTTGACCTAGCGTTGACCATAATTGTCCCCGTTGACCGTAAAAGTCAATGTTTGACCTAGTTTTGACCTAAAGTTGACTTTTTGGACCCCGGGTTGACTTTTTAACCCAAATTCCACCGGTTTGACCCGTTCGACCTAGAATAACCCTAGAAGCCTATTTTTAGTTATTTTATATCAGTTTAAATCCATAGAATCCTGTTTAATCTTGCTTTTCGCAATAGGTTCTTGCGACGCCAGTCCGGATCTCGATCCTCATCAGTTACTCAGGATGTCAGGCGAGTACCTACCTCTGATAGTTTCCATTTCATGATAGCGTTTATATCACCTGTTCTAGAACTGTAATACTTGATTCTGACACATTGTTACATGAGATGGTACTAGTGGATCCCGTCATGAGATGCTATCTCCCTTACCGTGTTCAGCGGGTACTCTATCACGTATATTTCATCATGTGCTTCGGGTATTGATTCTCATGTACTATCATGTGCTTCTTGTGCTCTCGCCTTCGTGTGCGTGAGCTATTTATCATGTACGTAGCATGCCGTGGTTGGATCTAAGAGTATTAGTGGGGAAGGGGAGTAGGAGTTGGTTATGTGATCAAAGCCAAACAGTATTCATGTGTATGTCGGTTATGCAACTCACGCATAACGGAGTTATCATAGATTATTCATGTGCAACCTAAGCCGATCACATAACGAACTTGTGCTCAAGGGACTTAGCTAGTATTCATGTTTTCTCATATGCAGTTACTTCTCTACTTGTATTGTTCTCCAATTTACATTGCAGCTACTTTATCTGCTCCATCATGTATTTATTTTCTGTGCATCTTGTATACTTTTCTATTGCTAGTCATATACACCTTACCATGTATTTGGAGTTGCTTTCAGAGTTATGTACTTCGCTCCAGTCCTGACTGGGCATATTTTTTTCAGAGGATCCTGAGGATTTCTGCCTGATATTCTATGGGCCGGGTGTCGAGGAGTGTTGTGACCCCGAGACTAAGGAGGAGCCCGTCGAGGAGACGCCTTTAACGCCCTAGTTAGCTAGGTGAGTTTTCCTGGGTTGTTCCCAGTTGCTATTTTGGATGATTATACTTATTATTTTGCTACTGTGAGATATTGTAGACTTGGACTGTATTTTGGATATTGTCATGCTCTTTGTTTTCTTGTTTCTTTGTGATATCTTATCGTGCTTTTACTCTTCCCCTAGTTATCGTGATTGAGTATTCATATATATATTGCGTGGTTGCCCTCCTTTTAGAGAGGATATTGACAGGTTTTGTGAGATAAATTGTGACCTAGAACGAATCTTTACAGCGTTCTACCGCCGATTCTGCGGCGTAGGCTGGACGTACCTACGACTCATACCCTATTTTTTGGGTGCGGATCGTGACACTTACATGGAGATCTTACCGAAGAAGTGTATATGAAACTACCATCTGGTTTCCGAACCACACGCCCTGATCAGGTATGTCGTCTTTGAAAATCTCTTTATGGGCTTAAACATGCGTCTCGTTGTTGGTTTGCGAAGTTGGCGTCTTCTTTGCAGGAGTATAAATTTTGCCAATCGTACTCTGATTATTCACTTTTTACTCTTCATAAGGGTGATGTTCAGATGAATATTCTTGTGTATGTCAACGATTTGATTCTCTCTGGCAATAATTCTGCTACTTTTACTGCCTTTAAGAATATTTGAGTGCATGCTTTCATATGAAGGACCTTGGGGTGTTGAAGTTTATTCTTGGAGTTGTGGTAGCTCGAAGCACGGAGGAATTTTTTTTGTGCCAACGAAAATATACACTTAACATTATCTCCGAAACATGATTGTTGGGAGCAAAACCCGCAAGCTTTTTCATGGAATAACATCATCAACTGGCACGCTCTACAAGTCCACTGTTGTCGGATGGGGAAGCATATTTGGTTTACACTGTTCATATCTTGTCTTAGTTTATGCATGAGCCCCGGCTTGATCATTGGGATGCGACTTTGAGGGATGTTAGATATCTAAAGGGTTGTCCTGGTCAAGGCATTCTCTTTCGCTCTGACTGTGATTTGTGGCTCCGGGGGTGGTGTGATTCCGATTGAGCGAGTTGTCCCATCACGAGACGCTCTTTGTTTGGTTGGTTATTTTTCTTAGTGATTCACCTATCTCTTGGAATACGAAGAAACAAGTGACGGTGTCCCGCTCTTCGGCCGAAACAGAATACTGTGTGATGGCGGCGGTCATGTGTGAACTTAAGTGGCTCAAAGGGTTGCTTGGCAGTTTGGGGGTGCAACATTCGCGTGTAATGGATTTATTTTGTGAAAGCCAATCTGCTTTACATCTTGCATAGAATCCAGTTTTTCATGAGCGCACAAAACACATTAAGGTAGATTGTCACTTTTTGAGGAATGCTGTTCTTGATGGAGTTATTTTCCCATCTCATATGCCGACGGATGGACAATTGGCGGATGTTTTCACGAAAGCTTTGGGCAAGCGACAATTTTAGTTTCTTTTGCGCTAGTTGGACATTTGTGACTTGCATGCTCCAACTTGGGGGGGGGGGGGTTGGGGGGGCGGGGCGTATTGGGATTAAATTGCATGATTAAATTATATATATGTGGTGATTTTCCCATGTGGCTTAGGCCCAAGTTGATATGTGGATGTATATATATGTAATATAATGATGAATGAAATATCTAGATTATTCTCTCCTACTACTTCTTCACAAAAACCCTTTCTATCTTATAAGTTGGGAACCATAACCAATATATATATATATATATATATATATATATTCTAGGTTTTACATAATTCTAGTTTGTCCCCTCATCAAATTAGAATTATCTTTATGGTATTATAGATTATTTCCATGATAATTATACCCTTAAGCCTTTTTCAAATAGACCACTTTAATTTGGCTTAATTATTTAGATAACACTATACAATTAAATTTACATGTGTGACCATAATTATTAGATAATTTTAACATTGCAGTTTTACAAATTAAAATTTTAAAGTTTCATATTTGACATGTTAATATCCTAAAATTTTATTAGACAAGTTGGTAACTTAACGATGTTGACGGACAATACAAAATGTCAAAATCATCCCTCGATGGTCTCCAACTCCTCCTCTCTCCTCTCCATCCTCATCTCCTCCATGACATAACCAAAATGATATTTGGCCCACAGACAATGACCGCAGGCCACGTGTCACGATCTCATTGGTCCCCTCTTATTCGTCTTGGCCGACCATCAAAATAGAGGCTAATGGGACGCTGACATGTGGCCCGCGGTCTACGTAGCACTGTCCTTGACATAATAAACCAATTAAAAATATGTACGTATGTACACTTTATAGATTTGGAGGCCTCTAATCACACTTAACGTCCTACACGACTACCTAGTTTGGCCTTGCGGTAGGACCAAGAGAGGGTATCTAAGTGTGGGAGCTTATATATTTTAGTCCAAAATATCACATAGATAGCAATTCGGAGCCCTATTAGCAATCACCCGAATAAAATACGTATAATCGAATTTTTTCGTATCTTTCATAAACGTATAATACTTACGTACTTTTGAAAGATTTAGATTAATACGCGAATTTAAAGCTGTGACGTTTTAAACATGTACCGTATGAATACGTATAATACCTACGTACTTTGAAAGAAAAATTCTCACATACAACCTATTTAATTAAAAGAAAGAAATTCAACAGTCTTGTTGCTTGCATCATGATCATTTTGTGAGATGTGGTGGAAATATGGACTTAAGAATTTGTGTTTAATGAGTTGTTTGCTTGTTAATTTATTAGGGATAAAAAAACAGAAAATTACGTATACAACATAGAAATTTTCAAAAATTACCTGTGGAGCATTGAAGTTTGAAAATTGTATATAAAGCATTGAAATGCCCTTAAAAAGGGTGTTTATTAGCCTAATGCCCAAAATGCCCTTAATAAGGACGTATTTTGTAAAAATAATAATAATAAACATTTTAGAAGAAAATTAAAGGATTATAGGAAAAAAAATATGTTAACAGGGATATTAATTAACCGACACAATTTTCTATACTAAACTAAATTTAATATATCATAAGGATTTTCTATATTTGTTATTATTTTTCTATATATTTATAAAATTTTTCTATGTTTTTTTATTTTTGGTTTTAATCTTCTAATATTTTTTACTATCTTGTTTTTTCGGTTTTAATTTCCTAAGATATTTTTTATATGTTTTTTAAATGTTTGGTTTTTAAATTTTTTCTTTATAATTTTATACATAGTTTTCTATACAAAACTAAATTTAATATATCCTAAGAATTTTCTATATTTGTTATTATTTTTCTATACAATTTTTAATTATTTTTATGATTTTTAATTTTTGGTTTTAATTTTCTAATATTTTTTTACTATCTTATTTTTTCGGTTTTAATTTCCTAAGATATTTTTAATGTGTTTTTAAAATTTTTGGTTTTAAAAAAATTTCTTTATGATTTTATACATAGTTTTCTATACTAAACTAAATTTAATATATCCTAAGAATTTTCTATATTTATTATTATTTTTCTATATTTTTTAAAATTATTTCTATGTTTTTTAATTCTTGGTTTTAATATCCTAATATTTTTTACTATCTTAATTTTTTTGTTTTAATTTCCAGATTAATTTTTTTTAATTAAATTAATCTAAAGAGCTACATTAATAAACAATATATAAAACTAATCTAAAAAACTACATTGTCTAATTTAACATGCAATAAAATATATATAATTTTTTTTCTAAAATAAATAAATACCTCTTCTATTCTACTACGAACTCTTCCTCTTCTCTTCATGGAGCAATTCTTTGCTGTAATTTTTTTTACCCCCTCCCTCCCTATATATACATCCGGAACATTAACCCTCAAGCTCAATTTTTTAAGCTGATATAACAAAGTACATAAACTAGGATATAAATCGATTTATAACCATTAGACAAAGTATGGGTGGGACAAAGGATCAAGCGCGAGGTCCAAGATCAAGTAGAAGGAGGATAGGGAGCTCCCCACCTGTCCCCGCCCACCTAACCGCCATTATGGCAAGTCAAAAAGCCTGAAAAAATCAATGCAGTTAAATAATCTTAGAAATGCGCTTTAAAAAGGACGTTTCTATACTTAATTACTGCGAATCCCGTCGGCCATTTCAGTTTCTTTTTAATAATTTAAATTAATACTTTTTATTATGTGTTCATTCGAAAATTAGCACATAAACGTTCTTAAAAAGACGTTTTTGCGCAATTGCTCAAAAACGTCCTTAAATAGGATTTTTCAGTACTTTATATGTAATTTCGAAACTTCAATGCTCCACAGGTAATTTTTGAAATTTTCTATGCTGTATACGTAATTTTCTGTAAAAAAAAATACATATCAAATTTTTAGAGCCGAATTTGTTCATATGAAACGTACTAAACACGAATTAAATCTAACCATAATGTTTCTCGTTTGACGAATATTTGACCGAATATTTTAACATATTTTACTTGTACTATGTCGATTTATACTCGAATTTTTGTCGTCTCGATTATTTTTCGTTTGCCGAATTGCGAACAAGGATTTGGAGAACTAGAAAGTTGAAGGTAAACGTCCAAATAGCACACAAACTTGCAATTTATAATATTTGCGTACAATATAAAATGTCATATAAAGTTTGAAATGAGTTAAATGACTAAGCACCAGTGGTCTAGTGGTAGAATAGTACCCTGCCACGGTACAGACCCGGGTTCGATTCCCGGCTGGTGCAATTTTACCTCTTTTTAATTTACAATATTATTGAGATCCCGCTGCTCAACTTAAAAATTTTTTTTTTGAAAGAAGCAATCAACCGGCTTTCCAAAGTTTACTAATATTGAACAGAGTTCTCGTTTTCGCGTTATCCGTTTGCACCATACAGAATTGACAGAAATCTGTAAACATCAACCATCTATTATAGTAGCATTTGGCGTTTGCCATCAGACAATTTTTATTTATTTTAAATTGGAATCAAAAGTACCAAACTAGGTTTTTTTTTCTACTTATAAGTAACACTTACAAAGTTGAGCCATTTACAAGTTGTTCAAAATGTTATTTATATCTACCCCTTATAAGTGATTTAGGTATTTAATATAATTTAAAAGTTTACCATATACTCCTGTGTGTTGAAAACACGTGCGTTCTGATACCACGTGTTGGACGCATCGCAAAAATGTTTTGCCAACTCACCTGAGATGACCAACCAATCTACGAACACTAAGCACAGATGAAGACAAGTATATGACGGTGACTACGTCACCAGAACAAATCCTAACCTTTATAACTCAGATGAAATTACAAGATTGCAAAAACTAATGTTGAAACCCTTTGCCCTAATATGTTCACCCTCCTCACCACACTCAAGAAGAAAAGCAGAATATTACAATTGAAATCACTCACAAACCCGTAGCAATCTCCCTAACCGAAGTTGACGAATCATCGATTAGATCTCCTTCTTCCTTCTGTCTTGGATGACGAAGTCCTAAGAGCAAAGCACGAAGTTTCTCTTATATTTTCTGTGGACGAGCACCCCAAATCTCAAACTTGTGCTTCTTCTTTGTGCCTCCACCCTCCTCCCTATTTATAGGATGGGAAACCTATTTTAGGGTTAGAAAATCCAAAAAATAGCCAACCATAAGATCCAGCCGTCCACTAGCATCCAACGGTCCAAAATATTACATAAAAATTTCAAAACTCGAGCAGCCGCTGCCGACACCGAACTCGGACCGAGTTCGGTTCTATGGTTCTGGAATATCACACCGAGTTCGGACCGAACTCTGTCCCCCTTCAGCAGACTTGATTCCCAACAATCTTCCCCTCAAGTCTGATGAGAGGTGTTGGCTCCATGTCTCCTCAACTGGACTCCATGCCTGTCGTCCCGCGACAGAAATCCTGCTCCCCTATGCCACATATCTCCGATCCCCCGAGTTGCTTTGCATCTTCCATCATATCCAGCTCCTCGACCGTCACGTCGACGCTAGCTGCCATGCGTTGAACCTCCTGCACTACTGGGATCCTGCCGATATCGATGACACGACCAAGACCGAAGTCCCTGACGATCAGCCCCACCATGAGTCTTGGCTGCATGTCCCCGACTTCTGTCTTCCACTGAAACGTGTTAACGTTCCGACGAGCTTCTTCACCCTTGGCTGGCCCAACCAAGCGGAATGTGCGATTCACCCGAGATTCAAACTCCTGAATCTGCCCACCTTCGTGTCTGAATCTGAAGCTCTCCCATACACATGCGTCCTCGAGCAGAACATCACGCACTGTGCATGTCGTCGATGACCCACAACTTTCTCTGAATTGTGTGAATGATGATGCTCCTGCCTCAGATTGAGTTTGCTGCAAACCTTGATCTCCTCTATGGCCTCGAACTGCTGAAATCAATGTCGCTCCGTGAAGTTTTGACAAACCACCAGTCGCTAAAATCGGATCCGTGGAACAACCCCCACTTGGAGACTGACCAGCTGTCATGGTATCGACAGACTGACCCTCAATCTTTGACTCATCACCATTCGTCGCTTTATCTCGACGAATTGAATCCTCTACATCTCTCAAAGTATCTCGAAGCCTAGGGCTGCAAATGAGCCAAGCCGTTCGCAAGCTGCTCGAAGCTTGGCTCGATAAAAGCTCGTTTGAGCTCGGTTTGTTTAGTAAACAAGCCAAGCTCAAGCTTCATTTTCGAGCTCGTTTAATAAACGAGCCAAGCTCAAGCTTAGAAGTACTCGGCTCGTTTGAGCTCGCGAGCTGGTTCGTTTAGAAGCTTGCGAGCTGACTCGTAAGCTGGCTCGTTTAGAAGCTCGTTTAGGAGCTCGTTGTTGGCAGTGTACAAATTTATTTTATTATTTATATTTTAATTTGTTCTTTGTTGAATTCTAATTTTATGCATGTTTGTATTACAATATGGTTGTGTGCATTATATATAATTATATGTCCTTAATAATTGATATTAAAGAACTTTTTAAATTAAATTTTTACAAATAAATTATTAATATTATAGGTACTTGAATTCAAGCCTAACTAGCTTGAAATCAAGTTCGTTAAGCTCGAAATCAAGCTTAATGAGCTTGAAATAAAGCTGAACAAGCTCGAAATCAAGCTTAACGAGCTTGAGTTTGAGCTTATCAAGCTTGTTTATCAAGCTTGAATCAAGCTTGCTTATCAAGCCAAGCTCGAGCTCAAACCAAGCCAAGCTCAAGCTTAATATAAACGAGCTCGAGCCAAGCTCAAGCTCTAAAATAAAAAATTTATCAAGCTCGAGCTCGAACTCGAGCTTGGTTAATTCTAATCAAGCCAAGCTCAAGCTTATGAAAGCTTGGCTCGGCTTGGCTCGTTTGCACCCCTATCGAAGCCCCTACAAGACAAGTTTTCGACGATCCACCTCCTATCGAATACCCCTCGAGCCTCCATCCGGTATTTGTGGCCTGCCTGTACACCTCAGCGACTTGAACCTGTATATACCACAACACAAACCTCCTCGGTCCAGCTGTTGGGAACCCTTCATAAGCATCCAATCTTTGTCCCCAAATAAACTGTGACAACCATCATCCGCCAGCCTCCCTACCGAAACCATGTTATAGTGCAAACTCGGTACATGTCGCACATCCTTGAGAACGAGCTTCTTACCAAGCTCCGTTGTCAAGTGCACATAACAGATGCCTGCAACGACAGATGTTCCCTTGTTGCCCATCTTCACACGTCCAAACCTGCCACCGCGGTATGACATGAAGATCCTCCTATATGGAGTGACGTGATATGACGCGCCCGTGTCTATGATCCAGTCGTCATCATGACACATGCCACAAGGCTCCTTTACGTTGGTTGCTGCGATGATAAGATCTTCCATAGCCGTGAGATCCTCCTGATCATCCTTGCCTTTGGCCTTCTCAGCTTTGAGCTTCATGCAGTTTCTCTTGATATGACCCCTTTCGCCATAATGATAGCAGCCCTCATTGCGGTCCACAGTCGCAAGATCCTGAGAACTCCCTCATGTCCTCGCTTGTGACTTGGGTCTTCCCTTCCCGTAGGAATCCACCAGAGCGGACTCCTGCGATGAATCTACTTGCTTACGCTGGATCTCCTCGTTCAACAAGCTGCTTTTGACTGCCTTCATTGTGATAACTCCATCAGGAACGGAGTTGCTCACCGACACCACAAACGTCTCCCAGCTTTTCGGCAGAGAACTCAAAAGCAGAAGAGCTTGAAGCTCATCCTCGATTACCATCTTCATAGCAGACAACTGATTGATGATGTCCTGAACCTCGTTTAGATGTTGTACCACCAATGCACCCTTTGTGTACTTTGAGTTGACGAGTTGACAAATCAGAAATGCCTTATTTCCAGCCCTCTTCCTTTTGTACAATGAATACAGCTTCTCCCACAATGCTTTTGCAGAATTCTCCATGTACACGTGGTGAAACACCGAGTCGTCCAACCATTGGCGGTTGAATCCAACATCCTTTCGATCCAGTCGTTTCCAGTCATCAGCACCTTTGTCCGTCGGCTTTCCGCTGTCGCCCTCCAACGGACCATGCAAGTTCTTGCACCAGAGTAGATCCTCCATCCTTGGCTTCAAAATCGCCCAGTTTTCCCCTGTGAGGGTGATCATACGTGTGTTGATCTACTCCATAGACATAGTTGCACCTTTCCTCTCGAGAAGAACCTGGCTCTGATACCACGTGTTGAAAACACATGCGCTCTGATACCACATGTTGGGCGCATCGTGGAAGCATTTTGCCAACCCACCTGAGATGACCAACCAATCTACAAACACCAAGCACAGACGAAGAGAAGTATATGGCGGTGACTACGTCACTTGGACAAATCCCAACCTTTATAACTCAGATAAAATTATAAGATTGCAAAAACTAATGTTGAAACCCTTTGCCCTAATAGGTTTAACCCCCTCCCCACACGCACGAAAAAAGCAGAAGATTCAATTGAAATCACTCACCAACCAGTAGCAATCTCTCTAACCGAAGTTGACGACACATCGATTAGATCTTCTTCTTCCTTCTGTCTTGGATGACGAAGTCCTAAGAGCAAAGCATGGGCTTTCTCTTATATTTTCTGTGGACGAGCACCCCGAATCTCAAACTGGTGCTTCTTCTTTTTGCCTCCACCCTCCTCCCTATTTATAGGATGAGAAACCTATTTTAGGGTTAGAAAATCCTAAAAATACCAACTATAAGATCCAGCCGTCCACTAGCATCCAACGGTCCAAAATATAACATAAAAATTCCAAAACCTGAGCAGTTGCCGCCGACACCGAACTCGGACCGAGTTCGGTTCTAAGATTCAGGAACACCACACCGAGTTCGGCCCGAACTCGGCCAGGGACCGAGTTCGGACCGAACTCTGTCCCCCTTCAACATACTTGATTCCCAACATTATGCTCAATACATTTATATAATTTTTGTACATTTTTATGCAAACAAAGTTATTTTTATGTGCATATAATGCAATCAAGTTTATTCACATGGATTATTCATACAAAGGTAATACTAAAGTTAAATTGTTAAACATACACTTTTTTAAACTGCCTTTAAACACATAAAATTAAGTATAACAATATATTAATCCGAAAACATTTTATCTACTACTTATTATACTTTATTTTCTTTTTATAATCTTGAGTTGTAGCAAGTTAGATTATGATTTATTTTCTATTATATGCTTAAGGATATTTTTAAAATAAACGAGGATAATTTTTTTTTTATACATCGTAAATACTTATTGCATTTTGTAGTAGGACTTTGCATCGGTCGGTGATCGACTTATTTGATCACAATCGCAACAAAATCAAAATTATTCGGATAGTGAAATAATTATTGCTGAATTAAACCAACTAATTGGTCGATTCAATTTTGAAATCGGTCGACATGGATCGGTTTAGCTTGGTTCGACTGACCCGTTTTGTATTTGAACACAACATATTTAAAATCAACAAAAAGTTAAATATTTTGGGCAATCATTTGCTACATGTTTACTAATAACTTATTTCTATCCTTTTATCATCTCATTTCCAACAAACACAATAGTTCATTTCCATCATTCTATCTCTGACAAAGAAAAAGAAAAAGTTCAAAAATAACAATCAACAAAGCAAAATAATGAAAATACATAAGGTCAATCAATTTGGTTTAATTTTATTAATTTTTGATATTATCAATCCATTGATAGAACCAAAGTGCTCTTTATTAAGAACACTTAACCAACCAACCCAGAGCAGTCCATCGGTTCAATTAAAAACTAATCGATTCAATTTGGACCATATCAGATTGGCCGATTTGGTCCAAATTTGTACAGTCCTATTTTGAAGTAGTAAAATGCCACTTCTAAACTTCACCTAAAGCCCGCCTCAAGGTGTTAATCGGCCCGGGCCCATTGTTAATCGGGCTTGAGTGGGCCTAGGTTGGGCCGGGATTAGACCGAAGAAGAAACGGGTCGGGTCGACCAACACCGCAAGCAACACATGTCGAACCTAGTCCAGACCTGGACTCAGAGGAGGAGTGGGTCGGGCCTGACCGAGCTGGGTCCGGACCGGTTCAGGGCCGAAGCAAGGTTGGTTTAAAAAAATCCAATTTTCTTTCAAGGAAATAATTAAGATAATTTTTATCAATTTAATTAAAATTAAAAATTGATATCAATTTTTTTTATACACTTTAAAAAAATAAAAGTATCAATTTTACCAAAAAACCTCTCCAACGTTATAAATAACAGTTATATAGGAGAATATTATGGTATACACAGCTTGTACGGCTCACGGGGAATGGGGGGACCGAACTTTAATATGGCCTAGACTGGGTCCTAACCGCGTCACCGATCAGAGTGGTCCAGGGTTCAACCGAATTTTTTGCATAAATCCAATTTGGTTCAAATCAGAACCGGGCCGGGCTATTGGGTTGTAAACGCAGACCCAGTCCGAACCTAAATTTTCTATGGGCTGGGCCGAGTTTGACCGTTAACATGGGCAAGGGAGGCGGGAGTTAATGGCAAGTTTACTTTCAAAACTTGTTACAATCAAGTTCGATATATCCATCTGACAATAGAGCTGGCTGATTTCATATGGATAAAGGGTAAAGCTCGTAAAATACAATTATGCATGTAACGATTGTTTACGGTTCGTCTTTTAACGGGAGTTAATGGTAGGTTCGATATCCTGACAAGAAGGCAAAGGTGTACTATATGTGGCCAAGATAATGAGACATTTATTTCTTAATTGCTCGGCTACGTGGCAACTGTGGCATGTGCAACGTATCAAGTTGCATATGTGCTTTGGTGGTGAAAAAGAAAGACTAGAAGTGATCGGACGGATCATAAATTCGAGAACCTCTGAAATTCGAGAAGCAGAGGTTCTCATTGTGGTTCAAGGCAGCCCGAATCACTCTCGGCAACGATGTCACATTTGGAAAGAACATAATAAACATATTTTTGAGGGATTGGACACTTCATATAAATATACTTTATAATATTGAGTATGATGTATTGGAGATTGGACAATTGTGTCGTGTCCTATGAGTCTAGTTGAGTTGTAACAAGATTTTTAGTAATAAAATTGTCCATTCTTATATATATATATATATATATATATATATATATATATATAAAAGAGGTAATTATCATTGATCACTCTCACTGGAATTCGAACATCGTTCACTTGGATCTTATGTCTCTATACTAGCCATTTGAACTAGAGGTCTTTGGCTTTATATATATATCACTATAAAATTTTGGATTTTTAGCAGCGAAATTTTTTGTTGCTAAAAGTCACAAAATCGTTACCAAAATTTTTAGCAACAAAAAATTATCGTTGATGGACCCGTTGTTTTAGGTGCATCACCTAAAGTATCGGCAACAAAATTCTGAAGTCGTTGCTGAATCCTTCCTTTTAACAACGTGGCCAATTTTTCGTTGCTACTTTTACGAATTAAAGGTGTTGTTGCTAAAGGTGTATATCTTCTGCAATGCGTGTTTGTTGTTGTTATATGCTACATTTAGCAACGATATTAATATGTTGCCAAATATATAAATACGAGCACTCTTAGCTCAAGTGGTTAGAGGACGTCATCCCTCCGCAAGTTGCAGGTTCGAGCCTTAGGGGAGATTAACTGGTGCAGTGTGTGGGTTGGGCCAGGCGGGCCGGGTGCGGACGATAGCGCGGGATGCCGGATTGGGGGTAGGAGCGGACCTTCGGGTCGGGTGTGGGCCTTCAGGCGGGGTTAGGGCCTTCGACCCATGTTTTGGCCTTCGAGTCGGGACGTAGTATCCGAACTTAGTTTGTAAGGCCTTCGACTTGATTTGTAGGCCTTCAGATTGAGTTTATAAGGCCTTCAGATTTTTAGGCCAGTGATGACGTATTGAGGAATTCTAGGAGTGAGGGACTTAAGCAAGTTGTTGTAGAAGCATGAAAAATATGCCAGATGACTATACGCGGCATATTGGTGCAGAGCAGCGTAAGCAGAGGTCTTCAGAGCCATCAAACGTGCAACAGAGCTCTTTTCGCTAAAAACGCAGCGTGAAATGTGAAAGCTTGAAGGACCATCCGCGTAAGGCAGTACGTCCAAGCCGCTTCAGCGTAAACAGGGTGCTTCATCGCCTCCAGGACGTAAAACTCATCCTCTTTCAAACGTAGCATTGAGGTGTACAAGAGACGCTTCGTATTCTCCGAAGTGAACCTGTCAGAGCCTGTAATGAACCTGACGTCTGAACTTCTGACAAAGGGATATGGCTCGACTACCCAGACGACAGCTATAATGATGGCACAGCACTGCGACCCAGGCTGGCAAATACCGTCATCCCCTTTGCGTAAACTGCTTTTACAAGCACGAAGGGATACGCTGCCTTATTTTACACAGGCAGACACGAGCTGTTTACGTTCTGCAGTAGACAAACCGCCTGCCATATCAAAAGCTGCTTCCGTACGGGGTCGAGGCACGTCTCTGCGTCCAATGCACAGAGCAATGACAGTTGCTCGAGGCACGTCTCTACGTCTAATGCACAGAGCGGTGACAGTTTCTCAAGGCACGTCTCTGCGACTGATGCGCAGAAGGAGTTGCAGACCTTCAAAAACACGCCTCCACATTTAATGCATAGGATGGTGGCAAATCTTGGCATTTAATGCAAGAGATTTGATTATATCTTCAAAAGCCGTAATTCCGGCTAAGACGTCCCCATCAGCACTCTGGCACGGTACACAGCGGCTTCTACGTCCATCCAGCTCCTGTGCTCACTCGGTCTCTATGACCACTCGGCTTCTACGCCTGCTCGGCTTCAACGCCCATTCGGCTTCTACGCCTGCTCGGCTTCAACGCCCATTCGGCTTCTACGCCTGCTCGGCCTCTATGACCACTCGGCTTCTATGCCTGCTCGGCCTCTATGACCACTCGGCTTCTATGCCTGCTCGGCCTCTATGACCACTCGACTTCTATGCCTATTCGGCTTCTACGCCTGTTCGGCTTCTATGCCGGTTTGATAACTATTTGCCTTCTATGCCATGGTGACAGACATTTGGCTTCTATGCCAACCTCTTCTACACAATGGATACCTACCTACGTGGCTTTTACGCCGTGATCTTCGTAGCGATTATACGCGTTTTGTCCCTTAGTTGGACCCGCGTCACACGCTCATTCAAAGGATCATCTATACGCAGACATTGGTTACTTTAACCGTTGTGTAAAAGGGTGCTGTACTTTCCACTCCTCGGTTTTTACACCGACGGAGTGGTCACTGTCACTTAAACTCTATAAATAGAGACCTCTATCAATGAGGAAAAAGGTTGACAAATTGGAAAGGTCAAAAAATTGGTCAAGAAACCAATATCAGATCCAAGGTTGAACTTCCAAGAAAGATCAAACCAGAGGTCAAGAGAGAGAGAGAGAGAGAGAGAGAGAGAGAGAGAGAGAGAGAGAGAGAGAGAGAGAGAATCCGGAGCTCAGGCAGAGAGTAGGGATCGACGACTTTGGCATCGTACGTCCACCCTCTTTTGCAACCTTCGAAGCTGCTTCCTGTCTTCTACGGCACTTCTTCAACATCGTGTGGTCCAAGGGCTAAAGTGATCGACTGCAGATCAGACACCTATAGCAATATTTACCCAGATTAAATAAATTGTACTCCCATATCCTCGTATAGGATCAAATTGTACAAGTTTGTTTGTAAACCAAAGAAGGCGGGTTTCGTATAAACCCCATCTTGAATACATTTTCATTCTTTCGTTTAATACCACAAACAAGATGGCGACTCTGCTGGGGATATCTTTCTCTTTCGATGAGGAAGCAATTGTTCAACACGATGCGGTATCTATAGGAACCGTGAAGAAGACACTGGTCGTCCAATTCGACCAGTCTGCCTACGAAGACATGCTTCGAACCGGGGCAGCTCTCACCCTCTCTCCGTCCAAGACAACAGGAAGCTGCGCAAGGTCTGGATGCCCAAGACATCCTCTACCATTCCTGTGGACTCTCCGATCTCTCCGACCTCTCCGACCAATGAGGTTGTAGCATTGCTCCCTCCGTGCCCTGCACGTAAAATTTAGTCTCCCGCTATGCGCGGTACAGACGAAACTTCGGCCAAAGCCTCAGCGCTGACCCAGAAGTATCCACTGCGCTCTACGCGTAGAAACCAGTCTCCCGTTACGCGCGGTACAGACAAAACTTCGGGCAAAGCCTCAGCGCTGACCCAGAAGTATCCACTGCGCTCTACGCGTAGAAACCAGTCTCCCGCTATGCGCGGTACAGACGAAACTTCGGACAAAGCCTCAGCGCTAACCCAGAAGTATCCACTGTGCTATACGCATGGAAACCAGTCTCCCGCTACGTGCGGTACAGACCAAACTTCTGATGATGCCTCAGCGCCAAGTCGAAAGTACAAATCACGCTCCATGCGCAAGACAACATCTGACCTTTACGGGGAACCAGATGAGCGCTGCAATTTCTGAAAGGGGAAGCAAGCGGCAGAGTACTCAACTCCTTGGCCGTTCCGCCAGCGAAGAAGCAATCTGCCTACCCTCCGGATTACTCGGGAAGCCGACGGCCGACGGGGGACCTCTTCAGCTTTACGCCAGTCTGAGCAAATCTTCAAATTACGCCAGGCGAAGTCCCACGACGTAAAGCAAGCTCAGGTTGCGGGAAGGCACCCTCCCCGGGGATTATCCGCCACCCAGATGGCCAACCTGTTGTACACAGGTGGCATAGGGAAAACCATGGTGCCCAATCTCCGCATACCCACTGAGGGGAACAGAAGAAACGAGCAGTCTCCTTCATCTTCTTCTGTAAATTCTCCTGACCTGCGGGATTATCTAATCCAGAAACGCAAAAATAAGAGTCATAAACGGACTTCAGTTCCCCTAACAGTCAAATACGGGGAGATCGTATGGGAAGATACGTCAACGTCTAATATCGTCATAACAGGTGGACCACAGGAAGACTCCATCTTTATTATTCTGCCAACCCATGGCGATCAGCGTCCAATAATCTTCGGTAGCAGGCGGAACACCCCAATCGTACAGGAGGAATCATGCGAGCCTGAAACTGACAGGATATAAACCCACAGATATAGCCCACAAGTATTAAATATTATACAAAGCATGGGTTATGACTTGAAACTGAAACAAGGTCTCAACTATGGGAAAGGTAGGCGAACGCCGGTGCGTAGTAATTCTCACCATCAAAAAGCTCATTTCGGGTTGGGATATACTGCGTCTCTCACGAGACCCAAAATTCTGAAATCCAATCCTGTACAACCAGAGGCAGTTCCTGATAAATCAGTTTCTGTGGCCAGAGGCCACGGCATGTCTAGGAGTAACTTACCTCGACAGAACAAAGTGACGTCCAGGGCCGGGGGTAGAATCCCCTCAAGATCCGAAGATGATGCAACGACGACGATCTCTCCGCAAGATCGAAGACCAAGAGGAACTTTCTCCTTCAATGAAGATGACATCATTGAAGTCTTCGATATGTTAATGAAAGAGCGCAAGCTTCGGCTACCCAACATCAAACATCCTGAGAGGGCTGGCAAAGTAGATGACCCGGATTATTGTCTCTTCCATCGGTACACTCATCACCCCACAAAGACGTGCTATGTGCTAAAAAGGAAAATTCAGGAGTTGATCGAGGCCAAGGTCATCACTTTGAATCTGTAAACAAGGGGACGATCCTTACCAATTGGATTTCCATTCTTTTCTTACATAACAATTTGCTCTCTTAAAAAAAAAGTACTTGAGGAAGAGTCCCTAAAAAAATCTCCCTAGTGGATTCTTCAGGACTATCCTCACTCAAGAAAGACACTCCACAGTGGATTGTCCAGACATAAGCTTATGTTCATCATCCAAGCATTTCATTTCTTAAACCAGAAGTTTGTCATGTTCATATTACCTCTGAACAAACCTTCTTGGTTTTGGCTATCGATTATCACATCGGTTGTCATCCCAACTTAGCGCCCGTACTTAACTCTAAGTACGCCAGTGGCGTTAGGTCCACAAAGACTGCCATGTCCATATTACCTCTGAGCAGATGTGCACTTCCATCCCCGATAGAATTGCATCCCAGAAGTTTGTTATGTTCATATTACCTCTGAACAAACCTTCTTGGTTTTTGCTATCGATTATCACATCGGTTGTCATCCCAACTTAGCGCCCGTACTTAACTCTAAGTACGCCAGTGGCGTTAGGTCCATAAAGTTTGCCATGTCCATATTACCTCTGAGCAGATGTGCACTTCCATCCCCGATAGAATTGCATCCCAGAAGTTTGTCATGTTCATATTACCTCTGAACAAACCTTCTTGGTTTTGGCTATCGATTATCAAATCGGTTGTCATCCCAACTTAGCGCCCGTACTTAACTCTAAGTACGCCAGTGGTGTTAGGTTCACAAAGACTGCCATATCCATATTACCTCTGAGCAGATGTGCACTTCCATCCCCGATAGAATTGCATCCCAGAAGTTTGTCATGTTCATATTACCTCTGAACAAACCTTCTTGGTTTTGGCTATCGATTATCACATCGGTTGTCATCCCAACTTAGCGCCCGTACTTAACTCTAAGTACGCCAGTGGCGTTAGGTCCACAAAGTTTGCCATGTTCATATTACCTCTGAGCAGATGTGCACTTCCATCCCCGATAGAATTGTATCCCAGAAGTTTGTCATGTTCATATTACCTCTGAACAAACCTTCTTGGTTTTGGATATCGATTATCACATCGGTTGTCATCTCAAACTCGTCGCCCTCCGACTCACCTGAAGCTCTCGAGCAAGCATTATCAGCAAATATGGTGGTGGCAGATCCCTTTGAAGCAGACGAACAGGATTCTGAGCCGTTTGAGAATGACTCTTGGGCTCAACAAATAGATACGCAGTGGGAATTCCGCTTCGAGCAGAGGGAACCTCCCACCAAAGATGAAGTTATCCAGGTTGATGTTGGGGGTGAACTTTCGCCAAAACCGATATTCATCAGCAACAATCTTTCCCCAGCTGAACGGGAAGAAGTTATACAGCTGATAAAAGAATATATCGACGTCTTTGCGTGGAATTATGAGGACATACCGGGCCTTGACCCGAAGGTGGCTACTCATAAACTCAATATATTGACCGACTCGAAGCCTATAAAGCAGCACCAATGCCGGTTTCGTCCGAACATGATGGACGCTATCGAAGCTGAAGTCAAGAAGTTGATAGCCTGCGGTTTCATCCGGGAAGAACAACATCCCGACTGGGTCGCCAACGTTGTCCCAGTCATAAAGAAAAATGGGAAAATACGTATCTGCATCGATTACCGAGATCTGAATGCAGCCTACCCCAAGGATGAGTTCCCTCTTCCCATCACGGACATCATGATCGACAACACCTGCAGTTTTGAACGCATGTCTTTCATGGACGGATTCTCGGGATACAATCAGATCAAGATGCATCCTGAAGACGAGAAGCACACTGCCTTTCGGACCCCATTGGGAGTATATTACTATACGGTCATGCCCTTCGGATTGAAGAACGCCGGGGCTACATACCAACGGGCTATGAGTAACATATTCCACGAACATCTACGCAAAACAGTAGAATGTTACGTGGACGACATAGCCGTCAAGAGCCGCCTCAAAGATAATCATATTCAAGACTTGAGGACGGTATTCGAGTTAATGCGCCAACATCAACTCAAGATGAACCCTACGAAGTCCTTCCTGGGTGTATCTAGTGGCAAATTCCTAGGATTTGTCATTACCGCCAAAGGCATCCAGGTGGACCCTGACAAAGTCCAGGCCATCGTAGAAATGCGACCGCCCCACAATCTGAGGGAACTTAGAGGATTTCAAGGCCGTCTGGCTTATATCCGGAGGTTCATATCCAACCTCTCGGAAAGATGTCAGCCCTTTTCGCATCTCATGAAGAAAGGTGTATCCTTCGTATGGGACGAAGCCTGTCAGCAAGCATTCGGGGATATCAAACGCTACCTCACCAGTCCGTCGGTTCTGGTGCCTCCCATCATGGGAAGACCATTCTTGCTGTACGTTCGAGCGATGGATCATTCGCTAGGAGCTCTTCTCACGCAGAAGAACGATGTGGGGCATGAACAGGCTATCTACTACCTCAGCAGGATGATGGTCGGAGCCGAACACCGGTACAACCCAGTGGAGAAAGAATGCTTGGCTCTGATGTTCGCTATCCAGAAGATGCGACACAATGTCACCGGCCAGACTATTCATATCATCTCCAGGATCAACCCTCTTCGAGTACTGATGAGCAAGCCAAGTATTCTTAATTCTCGACTCGTAACTTGGACGATGCTGTTAACACCATATGACATGGTATACGTCCCGCAGAAGTCCATCAAAGGCCAAGCGCTGGCCGACTTTCTAGCTGCTCATCCGATCCCGGAGGTCTCCAAATTATACGAAGACATTCCCGATGAAGTTGCAGAATGTAATTCCGCAATGGAAAGTGACACATGGCAACTGTTCTTCGATGGCGCCTCCAGGACTGGTCCCCAGGGAAACGTGGTTTCAGGGGTAGGAATCGTCCTGGTCACTCCTGATAAACTCGTCATCTACCGGGCATATTCTCTTAACGAACCATGCTCCAACAATGTGGCGGAATACAACGCTTTGTTAATCGGGCTCCAAGTCGCTAAAGAGCTGGGGGTCGAGTCCCTGAAAGCTTTCGGTGATTCTCTGCTTATCGTCAATCAAGTCAGAGGAATATATGAAGTCCGACATCCAGACCTCATCCCCTATCACCAAGCAACGGTCGAGATAGCCATGACATTCAAAGGGTTCTTCCTAGAGCATGTACCTCGATCTCAGAATCTGGAAGCTGATGCCCTAGCCAGTCTAGCTGCGGATTTAACCACTCCTATAAGAAGGCAGGATTCGGTAATCCTTCTTAACAGAGATTTATTCTGCGTAAAGAATAACTTTCACATAGAACGCAGCTACGCTGTGAACACGGATCCCCCTAGAAGAGACTGGAGAAGTCCCTTCATAGATTTTGTCGCATACAGAATCTTGCCGGAGGACCCCAAAGAAGCAGTATCCGTCAAAAGACGATCATTACGCTTCTACTTCGATGCATCTTCACAATGCCTATATCGCCGGACCTACGACGGACAGCTATTAAGATGTCACTCAGACAGCGAAGCACAGCAGATTATCCGGGAAGCTCACGACGGCGTATGCGGAGCGCATCAGCCCGGTCCTAAGCTACAGGATCGTATCAGGAGAATGGGCTATTACAGGCCCACTATGATCACAGACGCGATCAACTATGCAAGACAATGCAGAGCCTGTCAGGTTCATGCAGACTTCATACATCAACCGTCCGAATATCTACATCCTACGGTTGCATCCTGGCCTTTCGAAGCATGGGGTATGGATATCATTGGTCCTATTCACCCGTCTTCTTCCAGAGGCCACAGGTTCATACTGGCCATCACGGATTACTTCTCCAAATGGGCAGAGGCGATCCCTCTTGCTGAGGTAAAGGCGTCTGACGTAATCAGCTTCATCAAGCATCACGTCATTTATCGCTTTGGGATTCCCCGAAGGATAATCCATGACAATGGGCCTCAGTTCATCAGCCAAGCGTTTCATCGATTTTGCGATAAAAGTCGAATACATAATATTGCCTCTACGGCATATTATCCAGCTGCTAATGGTTTGGCGGAGGCTTTCAACAAAACCATTATCAAACTCTTGAAGAAGTTCGTCTCTTCAAACAAAAAAGACTGAAATGAGAAGCTGGACGAATGTCTCTGGGCATACCGCACAACGGTACGTACACCGACAGGTTGTATCCTATTTTTACTGGTCTACGGGAGCGAAGCAGTTCTTTCCATTGAAATCCAGATCCCGTCGCTCAGGATAGCTGTGACTAATGAGCTGACTCGAGAAAAGAATGACCTATTAAGGCTTCAGGAGCTAGAAGGATTAGACGAGAAACGCCTCCAAGCTCAACAGCGCATCGCGCTCTACCAAGCACGCATTTCCAGAGCTTTCAATCATAAAGTAAAGGAAAGAGTGTTCAAAGTCGGCGAGCTAGTTTTAGCCGTAAGAAGGTCGATGATTCTTACTCACAGGAGTAAAGGGAAATTTCAGCCCAAGTGGGAAGGCCCTTATGTGATCGAGACAATGTTCTCGAATGGCGCTTACAGGTTAGCCCAGCCTAATGGAGACCTGTTAATGGCTCCTATCAACGGTAAATTCCTGAAGAGGTACTATGCTTAACCTCCTCTACTCAAGTGGAATATAGCGAGAATCTCAAAGTCTGACCAAACTACTTCCAAAATGAAACTAGTTAGGTCATATTCTATCATGTCAGTATGACCTATGAATAGGTATATCCTACTAGAAGTTTATCGAGAGTCTATCACGTCCATACTACCTCTGATATCACTCTCACCCAAACCTGTCATTTACATTCCGAAATGATGGGTCCACAAAGTCAGAAAAAATTTGCTTTATTTATTCCCGAAAAGAGCAGAATTATATTGGGGAAGCAAAAAAAAGAAAGGGTACATCATTGTGGGGGAGCAGTCAGATCGTGAATCAGCTTCGCCAGTGCAGCTACCCTCTCGTCCCTGGAAACCAAGGCATCAGCGCGGGCCTGTTCCAGCCGTGCCTCGAGATTGTTCGTAAAGGACAGTTCAGCCCTTGCCCGAAGAGAGCCAGCTCGGGCAGCTTCTGCACGCTCCAGGTCCCGTCGTGCGGTGCTCAGTCGACCAGTCGCTACGTCTAGACCTGCCAGCGACTGAGAAGCCCACTCCTCTGCCAGAGTGAGTTTCTCCTTCAACTTGCGAGCCCTCGCTACGTTCCCTTCGTGCTCGGATTGGCACTTCGTCTGAAGAGCAAGAGCCTCCTCCACGACAGCTTTTCTTTTATCCATCTCCAGCTTATGTGCTTTGATGGAGTTATCTAGGCTCTCCAGCTGTTTGGTAAGCCGCGCAGTCATGAAGTCGTATCTGGCCTGGACCTCAGCTTCAAAACTGTCACGCCCCGATCCCGAAGGGGCCGCTCCCGTAGGGCCGATCGTCCTCGCTTGGGCGCGATGCCGTGCAAGCCTAAGTTGTGCTTGCACCAGGCAACGTACCTGCACAAGACACAAGTTAGACGAAAATATACATTTATAGGCACAGAGTAAAATGCAGAGAACCAAAGTTGAACACATTTGATAGCACACAAAATACTTTCATTTTATTGAATACTGAAGATTTGGATTACAAAGGTTTGCTTGGCTGAGTTACAAAATATGCCTTAGAAGGCTTACAACTCTTTTTACATTCCCAAAACTAGCCACACCGCCCATTATATTATGCCCTTGTAGTAGGACCAAAATAATAAAACATCTAGCAGAAGAGGAGTAGCCCACTGGAGAAAAACAATGGAGGAAGCAGCACGAACACAGTCCTATGGAAGGGTGCGCACACGCTGATTCAGATTCAGGATGGTTGCCAGACTCTCGCTCCCAGTACCTGGATATTTGCCCACAAACGTGGGTCAGTACTACCACATGTACTGGTGAGCGACCGTGGCCAAACTCACCTTAGAAATCCACACTAAGTAAGCATATGAATCTAGCATTATTAAGTGGTCTTTCTGTTTGTCTAGTTTCTTTTTAACAATTCATGTTAGAAAATATAGACGATGTATAGCATATGCATATGATAATCTTACCCACGGCCGAGCGGCTATCCCTGCAGCAGACACACAAGTTAGTCACAATTTACATATGTGCATAAACTTATGAATCAAATCTTTTGGTATCAAAATGATAGGTATGCAAGAAGGTAAACCTAGCATGCGCCCTATCTATATGACGGTCCATGAGTTTCCCCATTATTGGACAACAATACCCCCCTAGATCCCGTAGGAACGGAACATCAGGGTGCTATCACAATCCCTTCCGGACCGACCGATTCCCAGTGCCCCAGAAACCAATCGAGAGACTATTACCTTGTGCACAAGTTGTCCGAGACCTATGCATGGCAAGCAAACATTTATAAATCAAACTCTTTGGATGCACATGTTAACAAGCATATAACAATCTAATAGCCACGCCCCCCTAGATCCCATAGGACCGGAACATCAGGGCGGACCACTAGAAAATTCTCTTTCACTCTTTTACACATGACACAAACACTAACCATGAAGGTTTTATGCACGATATAGTGATGCAACAAGTGAGTAAGGGCAACATTCCATTTGAAGTAAAGCAGAAACTTTATGTATATTAGCATGCAGTTCATTGCTTAGCTTATCTTTTTAGTGAGGCAACATTTAGTGAACTAGAGATTCTTTTTATTAGGCATGCAGACTTAAAGGATTCATTGAAGGGCCTAATCCACTTACCGAATGAATCGAACGAGATAATGGAAAAGCCTAGGCGACGTTCACTCTTTGGTTATGCGTCCTGAAAATGCAATAATACTTGGTTAGCATACTTCAATCTCTTTCCCTTACGATTCGAAAAGAACGCGCAAGCGAGAAAGCGAAATCATGAAAACCAAGTCATCGAAAGCAACTCAAAACACAAAGCAACACAAAACCAAAAAGCAAAGCAACCAACGAAAACTCTTGGACTCATTTCAATAGAAGCTGCTCGATTAATTCGAAGGGTTCATTGTACTTCGTCCGTATTGATTTGGCGGTAAGGTTTCCCCGAGACTCGATTCTCAACCGAGTCGAAGCAGCGTAGTGTTCCATAAGTAACCGTTTGGAGCGGGGCGTTACATACTACCCCACTGAGAAAAAGTTTCGTCCTCGAAACTTAAGAGATCAAGGAGGCGATATACTATGCATCAAGAGATCAAAGGAAACAGACTCACCAACATCGTGTCCACTCTCATCACGCTCAATATTCAACTGGTAAACTCTCTGCCTTCTTGTCTGATCAGTTGGTTCAGTAGATGGGCCTGGAGGGGTCTGATCCTGTTCTTCAGACTTCCTCAGAGGGCAATCACGTAACACATGATCAGGTTTTCCACACTTAAAGCACAGCCTGAGAAGTAAACGACAAGACTCCTTAAGGTGACCCGGACGGCCACAGAAGCTGCACACTTTTCCGCGGTTCCCATTTGCGTTGACCTGTTTCTCTGTGTCGACCTTTTTCTCCCCATTGTGGTATCTTTTAGCAGGAGGGTTTCGAGGAGCGGGTGCCTTTTCTGGAGCATTTCGTGGAGTGAACTGCTCATTCTGTACCGCTGCCTCAAAGGCTTGTATGTAGGTTTTGCACTCCCGGTTCATAACATCTTTTCTTAGATTATCGTTTAAGCCTTTTATGAACCGATGTGTGCGGGCTCCCTCATCAGGAATCATCGAGCTAGCGAACTTAGCAAGTTTGGAAAATTCTGACTCATAATCTTCGACGGACATGCTCCCTTGCTTAAGTTCGGTAAACTCGTCTTCTTTTCTCTGCCTGACAGCCGGTGGAAGATAGTGAGCAAGGAATGCTTCCTTGAACATTCCCCAAGTGATCCTGCCATCCTGATGCTTGGTGGCAAGGTCTGCTTTCTTGACTTCCCACCAGTCGTGTGCACGTAGCCGCAACTGCATATCTGCACATGCCACCCTCTTGTTCGCAGGTATTGAGGCAAAGCTAAACAAGCTCTCCATCTTTGCGATCCAGTCCATCACCTTATCCGGCGTGGTCCTGCCTTCAAACTCCGGAGGGTTCAACTTCAGGAACTCAGCGCCTTTAAAGGTAGACTTTTCGGCCGCACGAGGAGGCTCATTTGGTTATGCATCCTGAAAATGCAATAATACTTGATTAGCATACTTCAATCTCTTTCCCTTACGATTCAAAAAGAATGCGCAAGCGAGAAAGTGAAATCATGAAAACCAAGTCATCGAAAGCAACTCAAAACACAAAGCAACACAAAACCAAAAAGCAAAGCAACCAACGAAAACTCTTGGACTCATTTCAATAGAAGCCGCTCGATTAATTCGAAGGGTTTATTGCACTTCGTCCGTATTGATTTGGCGGTAAGGTTTCCCCGAGACTCGATTCTCAACCGAGTCAAAGCAGCGTAGTATTCCATAAGTAACCGTTTGGAGCGGGGCGTTACAAAAACTGCCCCGAGTCAGCTGCAAGTATTCGTTAATAGGTTGCTCTAACCCATTAACCATCGCCTCCACGGCGTCAGCTACCCCAGAATCGCCGAACTCCCTGACCTCCCCAATCGAAAACTGGGAAGCCTTCTTCAGACGCTCAAAATCCAGATTCTTCGCCAACACCATTGATATCATCATGTTCAAACTGGTGTAAAAGAGGCTGGTATACAGCTCGGTCAGCGCAACCAGATCTGGTTGGACGCCAGGAGTGGCCGCGATATTGGCGAGTTCTCCTCCAGGGATGATTGCAGACGAGGTGGCCACAGCCGTTGCCTCGTCGGGTGGTACGACCGAAGAAGGTGCAACAACGACGGTCAAAGTCATCGGCATACTCGCAAGAGGCGAGGTCACGATGACGGGTTCGTCCTCCTCTTGAGGTGACGAAACTACTCCGGGCGAGCTGGCCCCCCGAAGGTATTTCCTCCTCGAAGTCGAACGCCTCCGTATCATCGCCAGGAGCCCGAGCAGAGCCAGAAGGCGCTTCAACGCTGTACTCCCCGTAGACGCCATCCCCTGAGAAGAGGACAAGAAAGTTGATATCAATATGATAGTAATCTTTCTAAGAGGAGACATAAAGATGACCTTTACCCATAGCCAATGATATATATGCCGCGTCTGCAGCCGATGTGGCTATATCACGCCTTAATGACGCAATACGAACTGTCATACCTGGAGAAGGAGGTGGGCCAATCGACATCGCCAGGAGCTCTACTAAGCCTTCACCAAGATGCGGTCGAGGTTCGTCAGCTGGAACCTCGCTGGTCATACTCACGGACGCGGCAGGAGTTTTATCCGTTGCTGGTCTAGGGAAAGATTCTCCCATTTGCCTCGGCCATGCGGGCGATTTCATTCCACTATCGGAGGCAGTGGCAGCAACGGCAGCCTCAAGCAGGAGTTCTCCGGCACCGCCAGCCGAAACTGAGGGTCCCTCTCCGAGAGGTGTAGTGCCCCGCTCCGCGTAGGCACTATGTACAAGTGAGATCGCCTTGCTTGCTCGAACGGAAGTCTTCTCGGAGAGTTCCCGACCGATTAATCAATATGAGTGGGCAGAACTGCATTCTCTGATTCTTGCACGACTTAATAATAAATCTGAGTTTTTGAATGCTTGTTGCTTAATAGATTGTTTCATAAGAAGAAAGATAGAACTGACTCAGTATGCTAATAAGAGAACTCACATAGCTTGTCATTAAAATGAATCTGCTTGCTTGCCTAATAAGAGAACTAGAATGCTTGTCTGAAATAAGATAGAACCTTGCCATGCTAATAACAAGAGTAAAAAGGATTGCTTGCACTTATATCGTATGCTAGACTGGAATACTAGAATGCTTGTCCACAAGAGATAGAATTTGCATGCTAGAGTTATAAGAACTGTTCTTGCTTGTTACTTGTTTAAGAGTTAGCTTGCTTGAATATGTTTTATTGTTGGCTTGTGAAAAGATAAACTTGGAGAATAGCGTGAACTTGTGAATCTAGACTAATAGTCCACCTCGAGGCTTAACAGGTGTGGCTATTAGGCAATGTGTATTAAGAGAGTGAGCTTCGGCTATCTGGACTTGAGCTTGAAATAAGAAAAAGAGATAGACTTGGTGTGCATTGTTCATCAGTTGCATGATAGTATATTTTTCTGATAGGGCTTGCATTCATGCATTTGGTCAGGACAACTTGTGCACAAGGATTATCTCTCGAGCGGTTCCTGGGGCACTGGGGATCGTTCGGCCCGGGAAGAGATCTAGATACCTAAGGCTTGTACATCCTTGGGTAGATCGAGACAAGTCTATTAGTGAGATGGGCTTGTACGTCCCAACTGCTAATCCCGATGAGGGGACCATCATATAGTTAGGGCGCATGCTAGGCTAGCCTTCTTGCATACCTAACTGTTTGATGCAGGGACGAACAAGGGAAACTAGAGAACTGTATACATTATATTACGCAAATTGTGGCTAACTTGTGTGTCTGCTGCAGGGATAACCGTTCGGCCGTGGGTAAGAAATATTATGAGTTTATCTATAGCCTGCTTGATCATTCAGTATGCATCGTGATTTATCTGATAGAGCTTCATTGCATTTGTATCGGTTGGACAATGGCTATTAGTGCAGAGCTGAACCTCAGTCACAGCTGCTAATAGTACCAGTATGTGAGTCATTAGATGACTGGATTACCGCTGCCAATCCTGAGTTTCTCGGGGACCGAAATCATATAGATGTGTTGCCTTAAGTGCTTGAGTGCATAATAGTCTACTTGATATGCTTGCCTTGATTCGATATTTTTAGTCTGCTAGAGTAACTTTGCCCCAAACGAGATAGATTGTGATGCACAATACATGCTGCGCACTGCACGATAGAGCACTGTCCCGAATCGTATGCTTATAGTTTGAATATGCAAAACTGGTTTCTAACTTCTGTTTTCAAAAAGATGTAATCTGACTATAGTTCTGAACTGCATGAAATGAACTTAGGTAAAACTAGCAAGATCACTAGTAATGCAAATGTTTTGCCACAAGATTACTTAGTGTGGGTTTCAGGGGGTGTAGCTTCTGTTCAGTTGTTTTATCTCACCAGTACTTGCATAAAGTACTGATCCACCAACAGTTTGCTTGTCCTCAGGTGTCGTTCGTGCAAGGAAGCGATAGCCGTGCCTCATCCCAAGGAGCCGGAAATCTGGAGTCGATGCCTTGAGCTGTATCGAGATTGAGCTGCTTTTATATAGAGGGACATGATGTATGGAACGGTATCATTGTAATCGAGAAAAGAGTGCTTGAGCGATCTGTAATCTCGGCCATGCGCCGCTTGTAACAATTTTGATATCAATAAAAGAGCTTATTTTTATATGCCATTGTGATCTTCACTTTTCTGCAATATGTGTGCCGCTGCTTCAGTATTGAATAGCTTAATTGCCCTTGTATCAAAGCTTTGGCCTTGTGCAAGTGCATCTTAGGCTTGCACGGCATCACGCCCGTGCGAGGATGATCGGTTCCGTAGGGACCAAAGCGAGGACGAACGGCCCTGCGGGACCGAGGCGTGACATAATGGTATCAGAGCGACTCGATTCTTTGCCCATTCCGTTGCCTCTGACTCTGAGTTGTGATTGTGTTGCAATAAACTTTCCATACAATAAGTCCATAAATATTCTCAAAGATGCGCGCAAAAAGTTTTCTGGATTTGTTTTTATTGCTTGAGATGTGATTTGTGATTTCTGGATTGCTGAGTTTTGATTAAGGATGGTGAGGGATGAGGACTATCGCTTCCCTGTGTTTTTGTGAGTTTCCCCTTGAGTTTCGAGGACGAAACTCTTTGTTGGTGGGTAAGTATGTAGTGCCCCGCTCTGCGTAGGCACTATGTACAAGTGAGATCGCCTTGCTTGCTCGAACGAAAGTCTTCTCGGAGAGTTCCCGACCGATTAATCAATGTGAGTGGGCAGAACTGTATTCTCTGATTCTTGCACCACTTAATAATAAATCTGAGTTTTTGAATGCTTGTTGCTTAATAGATTGTTTCATAAGAAGAAGGATAGAACCGACTCAGTATGCTAATAAGAGAACTCACATAGCTTGTCATTAAAACGAATCTGCTTGCTTGCCTAATAAGAGAACTAGAATGCTTGTCTGAAACGAGATAGAACCTTGCCATGCTAATAACAAGAGTAAAAAGGATTGCTTGCACTTATATCGTATGCATGACTGGAATACTAGAATGCTTGTCCACAAGAGATAGAATTTGCATGCTAGAGTTATAAGAACTGTTCTTGCTTGTTACTTGTTTAAGAGTTAGCTTGCTTGAATATGTTTTATTGTTGGTTTGTGAAAAGATAAACTTGGAGAATAGCGTGAACTTGTGAATCTAGACTAATAGTCCACCTCGAGGCTTAACATGTGTGGCTATTAGGAAATGTGCATTAAGAGAGTGAGCTTCGGCTATCTGGACTTGAGCTTGAAATGAGAAAAATAGATAGACTTGGTGTGCATTGTTCATCAGTTGCATGATAGTATATTTTTCTGATAGGGCTTGCATTCATGCATTTGGTCAGGACAACTTGTGCACAAGGATTATCTCTCGAGCGGTTCCTGGGGCACTGGGGATCGTTCGGCCCGGGAAGAGATCTAGATACCTAAGGCTTGTACGTCCTTGGGTAGATCGAGACAAGTCTATTAGTGAGATGGGCTTGTACGTCCCAACTGCTAATCCCGATGAGGGGACCATCATATAGTTAGGGCGCATGCTAGGCTAGCCTTCTTGCATACCTAACTGTTTGATGCAGGGACAAACAAGGAAAACTAGAGAACTGTATACATTATATTATGCAAATTGTGGCTAACTTGTGTGTCTGCTGCAGGGATAACCGTTCGGCCGTGGGTAAGAAATATTATGAGTTTATCAATAGCCTGCTTGATCATTCAGTATGCATAGTAATTTATCTGATAGAGCTTTATTGCATTTGCATCGGTTGGACAATGGCTATTAGTGCAGAGCTGAACCTCAGTCACAGCTGCTAATAGTACCAGTATGTGAGTCATTGGATGACTGGATTACCGCTACCAATCCTGAGTTTCTCGGGGACCGAAATCATATAGATGTGTTGCCTTAAGTGCTTGAGTGCATAATAGTCTACTTGATATGCTTGCCTTGATTCGATATTTTTAGTCTGCTAGAGTAACTTTGCCCCAAACGAGATAGATTGTGATGCACAATATATGCTGCGCACTGCACGATAGAGCACTGTCCCGAATCGTATGCTTATAGTTTGAATATGCAAAACTGGTTTCTAACTTCTATTTTCAAAAAGATGTAATCTGACTATAGTTCTGAACTGCATGAAATAAACTTAGGTAAAACTAGCAAGATCACTAGTAATGCAAATGTTTTGCCACAAGATTACTTAGTGTGGGTTTCAGGGGGTGTAGCTTCTGTTCAGTTGTTTTATCTCACCAGTACTTGCATAAAGTACTGACCCACCAACACTTTGCTTGTCCTCAGGTGCCGTTCGTGCAAGGAAGCGATAGCCGTGCCTCATCCCAAGGAGCCGGAAATCTGGAGTCGATGCCTTGAGCCGTATCGAGATTGAGCTACTTTTATATAGAGGGACATGATGTATGGAACGGTATCATTGTAATCGAGAGAAGAGTGCTTGAGCGATCTGTAACCTTGGCCAAACGCCGCTTGTAACAATTTCGATATCAATAAAAGAGCTTATTTTCATATGCCATTGTGATCTTCACTTTTCTGCAATATGTGTGCCGCTGCTTCAGTATTGAATAGCTTACTTGCCCTTGTATCAAAGCTTTGGCCTTGTGCAAGTGCATCTTAGGCTTGTACGGTATCACGCCCGTGCGAGGACGATCGGTTCCGTAGGGACCAAAGCGAGGACGAACGGCCCTGCGGGACCGGGGTGTGACAAGAGGCGGGGAACCTCCAATCAAAGAGACATTCCCAACAGGAGAGACAGCAGGTTCCTCTCTAGGAGCCTCAATGCCAGGAATCTGGAGAGGACGATTAACCGTCTTCTTCTTCCTCTTGCGAGGGGAAGCCTGCTTCGAAGTAGGAGCCCTTCGCTTCCCAGAGACCGCCAAAGCCCCTGCAGGCGGAGGCACTTCGCACCTCGGCACCGACACCAGAGGCTCATCCGGAGTGACGGACTCCTCACCCTCGTCAGATGAAACCGAGGGGACTTCGATTCTTCCCCCAGGCTTGGGAGAAGGCACCCTAAAGCTTCCACGAATGTCAAAATCGTGATAGAAGGTGTTGATCGCCACGTAGAACTGAGCGTACGAATGGAGGATGTGCAGCTCCGTGGAGAGGGTGACGACCGGCACGATAAAGATTGCTCTCGTGCAGCCCATGATAAAATACTGCCACCCCCTGGCTCCATCAATGAGTCCGCCCCTGGACCTGAAGCTGGTGATGGCATTGCCCACGTGCAGCTGATCGTACCCAAACTGCCTGGCGAACCGACTGGGCAAGTAAGGCTCGAAGAAGCAATAATCTTCGCTTTTGTACAGCAGATGGGAGGGTCTGATGCTGACCAACCAATTAAAAGATTTCGGAGAAAGATTGGTCTTTTCTCCACCTAAATCCTCAAGCCTAATCCCCGACTGATTGCGATGTACAGAAGGGACAGTGCAGAGGAGCTTCCAGCAATGACCGAGGCTCAACGCCAGCCGACAGTCTAAGACTGTGTTCACGTTCCACAGGGAGTCCTTGTAGTTCAGCAAGAAACTATCCCCCGCGCTGCTACCAGGGTCGGGAGACATCACCCGGGGGTTGTGGAGAATTAACCATCCCATCAAGTACAGGTATGGTAACTCTACCCGGGGAAAGCTATCACGTCGAGCTTCATCGACAAGCAGTTCGTCAGTCATGGCTCTCAGTCCAGCCTGTATATGGCACACCATGGCAGGGAGCAAGCCCAGCCTTGCCCCGAACACCAGACGGACGGTGGGCCACAGGATATTCCGGTGAATGCGGTCCGCGTACGCGATGCCAGGCACCACTACTCGACGCAGCTATAGGGAGAGAAAGCCAGCCAGCCTGGCTTCCTCAGACAAAGGCATGCGACAGCACCTCAAGTAACTATAGGCCTTAGTGCCTTCAGGATACTTTCCTATCCCGTCAGTGAGGAACTGATCTGGAGCTTTAGCCTCCTCCATAAGATCCTCGATGACCTGGGCACTGAGCACGCCCAAACAGTTCACGGGCTCATTCTTGCCCCCCGAAACCTTCTCCGACTTGACGGCCCTGGCCCGGTGGAAGAAGAGGTAGGACATCCACTTAGTGGTGTGAGCCAAGTCAGAAGGATCATTATAAAAAGCAGTGCACGCGAAGTAGTGGCACATCAGCTCCTGATACACCTCCACAACCCGAGGGTCCAAGTCCTCCAACTCCCGGTTGGTGGAAACATACTCTTCATACGGGGTATCCCCCATCGGCAGTCTCGAGATCACTGCTATTTCGTGGAGGGCCAACCCCATCTCCCCCAGTGGAGTGGCAAAGGTCCCGGTGAGCGAAATGTATCGCTCCATCAGTGCCAGAAACAGGTTAGGGTTAGGAGGCAACCCAACACTTGTCACGCTCACGGCAGCATACAGTCCAATGACCTCCAGCTCTCTCCGAAAATGCTTCAAAGCCCAGTCAACTAGGCAGGACCATCGGAGGTTTGTTGGGGTGATCCACCCATTGCACCGAGGATTCTCCTTGGGGTATACCCCCCCTCGCACCATAAAGTCATTGCAGAAAGTCGGCAATTGGACCGACTGGATCACTAAACTGTCTTCACTCGGGACGCTGCCCGGGCACAGTCCCCTGAACAACGTCACGACGCCAGAAGGGCGGCTGACAAACGACCCCTGGTCGGCTCATTTCAGATGAAAGATCTTCCCCGGCTTGCCGTGAAGATCAGGAGTCAGCGTCCACGACATCCTTCTACGATGTGTGGCATGGAAGAAAGCCGAGATGGGATAATCTCTCGGCATCATGGGTAGATACAAGACCACACTCTCGGCGGGGAAAACCCAGGGTTCTCTCTTGGGCTTCGTCTGGGACTGTTTGTCAATCATGTCCCCAAAGAAAAAAGCCGGCTTGATGTACTGGTCCCCATCTATATACGTCAGGGGCTCTCCGTTAATCATGTTCAGCAATATTCGCTCACCCTGGGCCGATATCAAGATCTCCCTTCCTTCAGGATACTGGGGTCCGGAGATAGGAAATGTCACGTGCGACAGATCCTCCAGATAGTTCGAGTGCAGCATCCAGGCAGCGGATCCCATCACCTCGGCCAGTGGGGACTCATGCAAGTTAATTACGAAAGTGCAAGGAAAATACGTCATTACGAATCTTGCAACATAAAGACCAAGAAACGACAGTCTGTGCTTTACGCCAAGACTGTACAAAATTTGGTTATTTTATGTCGGAAGTCACATCCTGAAGCGTAATTGTAGAAGCATAAAAAATATGCTGGAACGATCTACGCAGCATCTCAAAACAGAGCAGCGTAAGCAGAGGCCTTCGAAGCCATCCAACGTAAAACAGGGTTTTTCATCGCCTCCATGGCGTAAAACCCAGCCGCTCTCAAGGCAGTATTAAAGCGTATGAGGAACGCTTCGTCTTCCCCGAAATGAACCTGTCAAGTCACGCGGTGAACCTAGCCTCTGACTCCTGACAAAAAGTACTGCACGGCTACCCAGACGACGGCTGAAAACGATGGCAGATCCCTCGGGACGCACCCCGCAGTATGATGGCGGATCTCTGCATTTAATGCAGAGGATTTGGTTAAATATCACCAAGCCGTCGTCTACCAAAATCCCCCAGCGTAAACCGCTCTTTCGCGTACAAGGGAATACGCTGCCTTGTTTACACATGCAAACATGAGCTGTTTCGCGCTCCGCAGTAAGGCAAAACCGCTGCCACGTCAAAAGCTGCACTTCATACGGGGCTCGAGGCACATCTCTACGTCTAATTGCACAGAGCAGTGACAGTTTCCCTCAAGGCACGTCTCCGCAACGGATGCACAGAAGGGCTGCAGACCTTCAAAAGCACGTCTTCGTATTTAATGCACAAGATGATGACAAATCTCTGTAGAAGATTTGATTACATCTTCGAAAGCCGTAATTCCGGCTAAGACGTCCACATCAGCACTTTGACTCGGTACGCAGTGGCTTCTACGCCCGTTCAGGATCAGTGCTCCCTCGGCTTCCAACGCCCTCTCGGTCTCTACGGCCATTCAGCTTCTATGCCCATTCGGCTTCTATGCCTGCTCGGCTTCTATGCCTGTTCGGCTTCTATGCCCATTCGGCTTCTATGCCCATTCGGCTTCTATGTCTGCTCGGCTTCTATGCCTATTTTGGCTTCTACGCCAAGGTGACAGTCGCTTGGCTTTTACTCCAACCCCTGCTACACAAGGGATACCTACCTACGTGGCTTCTACGCCGTGATCTTCGTAGCAGATATACGCGTTTTGTCCCCTTAGTTGGACACGCGTCACATGCTCACTCAAAAGGTCATTTACACGCAGGCATTGGTTATTTTAAACCGTTGTGTAAAAGGGTGCTGTACTGTCCACTCCTCAGTTGTTACACCGACGGAGTGGTCACTGTCACCAAAACTCTATAAATAGAGACCCCTACCAATGGGGAAAAGGTCAAAAAATTGGTCAAGAAAACCAATACAAGATCAAAGGTCGAAGAATTAGATCGGGCAAGATCATCGAACTAGAGATCAAGGAGGAGAACCCAGAGCTCGGGCAAGGAACAGGGAGCGACGACCTTCAGCATCGCGCATTCACCCTCCTTTGAAACCTCCGGAGCTGCATCCTGTCTTCCACGGCACTTCTTCAACATCGTGTAGTCCAAGGGCTAAAGTGATCGACCGCAGATCAGACACCTATAGCAATTTATACCCAGATTAAATAAATTGTACTCCCACATCCTCGTATAGGATTACATTGTACAAGTTTGTTTGTAAACCAAAGGGCGCGGGCCTCTTATAACCCCGTCATTGAAATACACTTTTATTCTTTCATTTAATACCACAAACAAGATGGCGACTCTGCTGGGGACATCTTTCTCCTCTGACGAGGAAGTAATTGCTCAACACGATGTGGTATCTGTAGGAACCGTGAAGAAGACACTGGTCATTCAGTTCGACCAGTCTGCCTACGAAGACATGCTTCGGACTGGGGGTAGCTCTCACTCTCTCTCCGTCCAAGACAGCAGGAAGCTGCGCAAGGTGTGGATGTCCAAGACATCCTCCGCCGTTCCTGTGGACTCTCTGATCTCTCCGATCTCTCCGACCAATGAGGTGGTAGCATCGTTCCCTCCGTGCCCTGCACGTAAAATTCAGTCTCCCGCTACGCGCGGTACAGACAAAGCTTCTGGCAAAGCCGCAGCGCTAACCCAGGAGTATCCACTGCGTTCTACGCGCAGAAATCAGTCTCCCGCTACGCGCGGTACAGGCAAAGCTTCTGGCAAAGCCTTAGCGCTAACCCAGGAGTATCCACTGTGTTCTACGCGCAGAAATCAGTCTCCCGCTACGCGCGGTACAGACAAAGCTTCTGGTAAAGCCTCAGCGCTAACCCAGGAGTATCCTCTGTGCTCCACGCGCAAAAATCAGTCTCCCGCTACGTGCGGTATAGACAAAGCTTCTGGCAAAGCCTCGGCGCTAACCCAGGAGTATCCACTGCGTTCTACGCGCAAAAATCAGTCTCCCGCTACGCGCGGTACAGACAAGACCTCTGATGGCACCTCAACACCAAATCAGAAGTACAGATCGCGCTCTACGTGCAAAATGACATCTGACCTTTACGGTAAACCAGACGAGCGCGGCGATCTCCGCAAAGGAAAGCAGGCGGGTGAATATTCAACTACTGGGCCCTTACGCCAGCAAAAGAATGATCTGCCTACTCTCCGGATTACGCGAGAAGCTAATAGCCAACTGAGAGCCTCTTCAGCCTCACGCCAGACTGAGCGAATCTTCAAGTTACGCCAGGCGCGGTCCCTTGGCGTAAAACAAACTCAGACGGCGGAAAGAAACCTTCCTGACCTACGCAGATATCTAATCAAGAGGCGTAAAGAAAGAGGACCTTCCAACATGACTATCTCACCTCCTGGCGAATGCTATTGTAATAGTCATAAAGTTGTGATTAATTGCTGCTGCTCCAAGGCGAAACAATCGGTCTTCGACCGATTGAGCTACTCGCTGTCTTTTCCAGAAGGGGAACCCGCGCATGCGTCTGTAAACGTGGCTTCACACATACCTAGAGGATGGTCGAGCTCCAGACGATAGCCTTCCAGACCTTCGAGCCGAAGGAGGTTTAGTAAGCCCCTCAGAGACGTTGAAGCCGGGGTATTCCAAAATACTCGCGCAAGATCACAACAACCAGCGTCATCCTCTTCTGATTCCGACGCCGAAGGTCGCCAAATTCCCGAATCAGAGGCAGAAAGTATGGAGTCGACTTCTATAACGACCTATACTAATCCCTCAATGACCCCCAGGGAAATGGAAGCTTACGCCATTGAAGATGAGCGCGAGGAAGCTTCACCATCAGGGAGCGCGGAACGCATCACTACGCTGGAGACGTCTCTGAAACAAAAGCAATCCGTAATGGAAAACATGCACCAGATGATGCTCGCTCAGCACGCAACTACCATGGCTCAAGCGTCGGTCCCACCAACTCAGATACGCGCGGGGGTGGACTCACCACCATCCAACCCAAGCCAAGAGCCTACGCTGGATCAAGAGTCAACAGTTCCTCCGCTGCCTCACCTAGAAAATGCCCTACCTCCTGCTGGAGCTATAATACAGCTGACTCCTCACCGCTTAGTAGCCCCGCTTCCAATTGAGAATCCGATGCAGGCAGTGCGAGAGTTAAAAGCCCAGTTCGACGCCTTGAAGCACAAAGATCAGCTCAAGAAACTGGGAATCAACCAGCCCTACCCAGCTGTCTGGGAGGAGGTCCCTTTCCCTCCAAGATACAAACCTCAGACTATGGCTCTGTTCGAGGGAAAAACATCACCAAGTCAGTACATGAACTATTTTAGTATGATGACGGTGTTGCTACAAGGGAATGATGCCCTCCTCACTCGGGTGTTCAAAGGCTGTCTCTCAGGAATAGCCTACCAGTGGTACAGAAGCTTGACGGACAACTGTATTACTTCCTTCGAGGACTTCAAAGCTCTGTTCTTCTCACGATTCTACGAAGGAGGAATGGACATGTCTATGTCCTCCCTCATCGAAGTCAAACAGAAGGAAAAGGAAGACGTCCGCATCTTCATCGAACGCTTTCGTCAGGCCACCTTACAAATGCCCCCAGGAGTTCCAGACTCAGCGTTGGTGGACATTTGCAGGAAAAATCTCCTGCCCGTGGTCTCGGTGTTCACGGGACCATATCAGTTCCATGATTGGCCCTCGTTCATCATCTCGGCAGTAGCCGCCGAAGACAACAGTCGCAAGGCGTGCGATAATGGCATCATGATCTCCGCCTCTGACAGAGGCAAGAGGTCATCTCCCAGCAGTGACCATCCTCGTGGTCCCAAAAGGAAAGAAGCCCTGGCAATCAACACGACCAGACCAAAGATTGCGGCAACCACGCAAGCAAAACCAGGGACTTCTAGGCCCGTCGAAGTCTACTCGTTCGACGACGACGATATCCCAAGTATCTTTGAGTGTCTCGTCAAAAGTGGCAAGATCACCCTCCCGGAGCTAAGGCGGCCCCAGGAAGCTGGCAATACCGATGACCCTAAATACTGCGTCTTCCACAGATACGTACACCACCCGACAAAAGTGTGCTATGTATTAAAACGGAAGATCCAGGGATTAATTAATGCTAAGGCCATTACTCTGCACAGCACCGAGAAGACGGTCGCGGCCAACATGGTCTCTCTGCAGTTTGGCAATCTACCTCCCCAAAGGGTCCCTAATGGTGTTGCACCTATATCCCGGGCAACGATGAACATCGTTAACCTCCCTCCGGCTAGGGGTCAAAATCACAACCTGGTGCCCCTAACTACCCGGCAGGGCGAGATAATGTGGGTTCACCCGGATTTAGTGCCAGAGCTCGAGAGGGAGACCAAGGCAGCCAAGCCTACCTCCGAGAAGAGTCCCAAATACAGATCATGCCACATGATCACAACTTCTTCTGCACCAGACGAAGATGAGGTACTTATCGCAACCCGGTCAGGGAGGGCCTACCTCGACGACAACGGAGCAAACCAGGAAGATACGCCAGCTGACGCTCCAGCTACCAAACCTTCAGAGCAAGGTCCCGTCGTGCCAAACGTCAGCCCTGCGAAACCTACTCCGGCGGAAAAGGGAAAGCAGAAAGAAATACGCTTCGACAAACCTGTGAAAAACATTCCAAGCAAAGGTTTAGAGAAGCCATACAAATTTGACATCCTGGCCTAACTAGCCAATACGCCAGCCAGGTTGTCCATCCTCGAGCTACTCAGGCTCTCCCCAGACACTCGTCTAGCCCTGAGTGAAGCGCTAATGTAGGCAGAGGCGTACTTGACCCAACTCAAGTCCCCCGACGAGGAGCCAGTGGCTTGTCCTCAGTGCCACAGCATAATAGAGGTGGTCCCAAACATCACCTTCACTCAAGACGACATGCTGTTAAAACATAACAGACATGACAGGCCCCTCTATTACACCAGGTATGTCGACTCCATGGAGGTCGACCGGATTCACATAGATCCGGGATCATCGATCAGCATCATCCCGCACAGTCTGCTAAGGCCACTGAGAATCCCTACCAGCGAACTGGCTTACACTACCACTATAATCGTGGGTTTCAACACCGAAAAAAGTAAGCCACTGGGGAAAATTTGCTTGAGAATCCAGATCGGCAACCTTAGGTCGGTGGCCACATGTTACGTCATCGACTCAGAGGTGTCTTACAACATCCTGCTAGGAAGACCGTGGATTCATGACCACAATATCGTTCCTTCAACCCTACATCAATGCCTTAAGTATGTAGACGCACAAGAAACAGTACAAACGGAGGTAGCTGACCTAAACCCATTCAAAGGAATAGAGTCGTACTATTCCGATGCTGTGTTGTACTCCCAGGACCATGTGGAAGAAGGGTCGGGCGAGGCAAAGGAGGAATCCCGCCGGGAGCCGGAAGGGCACTCTGCCACACTGCCGCTGTCCATTAAAGTGAAGGGACGAACCACTCGTCCGAAAGCCATAGAACCTTTGGCTATCCACCGGGACGAGACCAAGACAGGAGAAGGGGGTGATCCTCTAGTGATCACTTTGAACCGAAAGCCTCCACCCTTGGTCATCAACCTTCGACGCAGCGGGCAGTCAACTGGTGTAAAGGCGACCAGGAGTGAAGTTCCAGATGATAATAAATATCCTCTTTTTCAGTATATTTATGCTTAAATTCCAGTACAGAGACCTACTCCGCTTCACGAGGTAGAACCCATAGCACAAAAATTCTTGAAAGCTATAGGCTCCTATCGCCCATATGTCTGGGAAGTAGCATCGCCATCCAACGTCGTCACGACATATGGACCTTATGAGGATTCTATCTTCATCGTCCCGCCTACCTGCAGCACTCAGCGCTCAATTGTCTTCGGTCGCATGCGGAATCAGCCGATTGTCCAAGAAGACCCTTTCGATGACGACACCGGGAAAATACAGATTCATCGTTATAGCCCGCAAGCGCTAAAGATCATACAAAACATGGGCTACGACTTGAAACGTAGACCAGGCCTCAACTATGGAAGAGGCAGACGAACGCCTCCGTGCAGCAACCCCCGTAATCAATATGCCCGTCTCGGGCTAGGGTATGCCACCTCCATCACGACTTTCGAGCCAAAAGAGGACCCCTTTACCTCTTCCCAGAACAGCTCATCGCCCTCCAACTCGCCAGATGCTTTCAAACAAGCACTATCGGCGAATATGGTGATGACAAATCCCTCAGAAGCCGAGGAGCAGGATATGGAGCCATTCGAGGATGACCCCTGGGCTCAACAAATGGATACGCAGTGGGAATTCTGCTTCGAGCAGAGAGAACCTTCCACCAAGGACGAAGTCATCCAGATCAACGTTGGGAGTGAGCTCTCACCAAAGCCAATATTTGTCAGTAACAATCTTCCCCCACCTGAAAGGGAAGACGTTATACAGCTGATAAAGGAGTATATTGACGTCTTCGCGTAGGATTACAAGGACATGCCAGGCCTAGACCCGAAGGTAGCTACTCATATGCTCAATATATTAGCCGATTCGAAGCCGGTAAAGCAGCACCAACGACGGTTCCGCCCCGATATGATGGACGCTATCGAGGCTGAAGTCAAGAAGTTGATAACCTGCGGTTTCATCCGGGAGGAACAACACCCCGACTGGGTCGCTAACGTGGTCCCGGTCATGAAGAAAAATGGGAAGGTACGCATCTGCATCGACTACCGAGATCTGAATGCGGCCTGCCCCAAAGATGAATTCCCTCTCCCCATCACGGACATCATGATCGACAATACCTGCGGCTTCGAACGCATGTCTTTTATGGACGGGTTCTCAGGATACAATCAGATCAAGATGCATCCTGAAGACGAGAAGCACACCGCATTCCGGACACCACTGGGGGTATATTGCTATACAGTCATGCCCTTCGGGCTAAAGAACGCTGGGGCTACGTACCAACGGGCTATGAGTAACATATTTCGCGGACATTTACGCAAAACAGTGGAATGTTACGTAGACGACATAGCCGTCAAAAGTCGCCTCAAAGGCGATCACATCCGAGACCTGAGGGCAGTATTCGAATTAATGTGCCAGCATCAACTCAAGATGAACCCCGCAAAGTCCTTTCTGGGTGTATCCAGTGGCAAGTTCCTGGGATTCGTCATTACCACCAAAGGCATCGAAGTAGACCCTGACAAAGTCCAGGCGATCACGGCAATGCGACCGCCCCGTAATCTGAGGGAACTCAGGGGGTTCCAAGGACGTCTGGCTTATATCCGGCGATTCATATCCAACCTCTCGGGGAGATGTCAGCCCTTCTCTCATCTCATGAAGAAAGGTGTATCCTTCATATGGGACGAAACCTGCCAGCAAGCGTTCGAGGATATCAAATGCTACTTAACCAGCCCGCCAGTCCTGGTGCCTCCCATCGTAGGAAAACCATTCTTGCTGTACGTACGGGCAATGGATCATTCGCTAGGAGCTCTCCTCGTACAGAAAAATGATGCGGGTCATGAACAGGCTATCTACTATCTTAGCAGAATGATGGTCGGGGCCGAACACCGGTACAACCCAGTGGAGAAGGAATGCTTGGCTCTGATGTTCGCTGTCCAGAAAATATGGCACTACATCACTGGCCAGACTATTCATATCATCTCCAGGATCAACCCCCTTCGAGTACTGATGAGCAAGCCAAGTGCCCTCAACTCCCGACTCGCAACGTGGGCGATGCTGCTGACACCATACGACATGGTGTACATCCCACAGAAATTCGTCAAAGGTAAAGCGCTGGCCGACTTCCTAGAGGCTCATCCGACCCCGGAGACCTCCAAACTATACGAGGACATCCCCGATGAAGTTGCAGAATGTAACTTCGCAAGGAAAAGCGACGTATGGCAACTGTTCTTTGATGGCGCCTCCAGAACCGGTCCTAAAGGAAACGTCGTTTCAGGAGTGGGAGTCGTCCTAGTTACCCCGGATCAACTCGTCATCTACCGAGCATACTCTCTTAGCGAGCCCTGCTCCAACAACGTGGCAGAATACAACGCTCTACTAATTGGGCTCCAAGTTGCCACGGAACTGGGGGTAGAATCTCTGGAGGCTTTCGGTGATTCTCTGCTCATCGTCAATCAAGTCAGGGGAATATACGAAGTCCGTAATCCAGACCTCATCCCCTATCACCGGGCGACGATCGAGATAGCCATGACGTTCAAAGGGTTCTTCCTAGAACACGTACTTCGATCTCGGAATCTGGAAGCTGATGCCCTGGCCAGCCTGGCCGCAGACTTGGCCGCTCATATAAGAAGGCAAGATTCGGTAATCCTTCTTAACAGAGATTTGTTCTGTGTGAAGAACAGCTGTCACATAGAACGCAGCTATGCTGTAAGCGCCGATCCTCCTACAAGAGATTGGACAAGTCCTTTCATAGATTTTGTGGCATACAGAATCTTACCGGAGAACCCCAAGGAAGCAGTATCCGTCAAGAGACGATCGCTACGCTTCTACTTCGACGCGTCTTCACAACGCCTGTATCGCTGGACCTACGACGGACTGCTGTTGAGGTGTCTCTCTGGCACTGAAGCACAGCAGATTATCCGTGAAGCTCACGACGGCGTATGCGGAGCGCATCAACCCGGGCCTAAGCTACAGGATCGCATCAGGAGGATGGGCTATTACTGGCCGACCATGATCGCAGATGCAATACAGTATGCAAAGCATTGCAGGGCCTGTCAGGTTCATGCAGACTTCATACATCAACCATCGGAACATCTACATCCTACGGTCGCATCCTGGCCTTTCGAAGCATGGGGAATGGATATCATCGGTCCTATTCACCCATCTTCTTCCAGGGGTCACCAGTTCATACTGGCCATCACGGATTACTTTTCTAAATAGGCCGAAGCAATCCCTCTCACCGAGGTAAAGGCATCCAACGTAGTCAACTTCATCAAACATCACGTCATCTATCGCTTCGGGGTACCCCAGAGGATAATTCACGATAATGGGCCCCAGTTCATTAGCCAGACATTTCATCGGTTTTGCGATAAAAACCGGATACACAATGTTGCCTCCACGGCATACTATCCAGCTGCTAATGGTTTGGCGGAAGCTTTCAACAAAACCATTATCAAACTCCTGAAGAAGTTTGTCTCTTCAAACAAGAGAGACTGGAATGAAAAGCTGGGCGAATGCCTCTTGGCATATCGCACGACGGTACGAACGCCAACGGGTTGTACCCCATTCTCGCTGGTCTACGGGAGCGAAGCAGTTCTTCCCATTGAAATCCAGATCCCGTCGCTCAGGATAGCCGTGGCTAATGAGCTGACTCAAGAAAAGAATGACCTCTTAAGACTTCAGGAGCTAGAAGGATTAGACGAGAAACGCCTCCAAGCTCAACAGCGCATCACGCTCTACCAAGCACGCATTTCCAGGGCTTTTAACCATAAAGTAAAGGAAAGGGTGTTCAAGGTCGGCGAGCTAGTTCTAGCAGTAAGAAGGTCGATGATTTTAACTCACAGAAGTAAAGGCAAATTCCAGCCCAAGTGGGAAGGCCCTTATGTGATCGAGACAACATTCTCGAACGGCGCCTACAGGATAGCCCAGCCTAACGGAGACCTATTAATGGCTCCCATCAACGGCAAGTTCCTGAAAAGATACTACGCTTAATTTCCCCCCTGCCCGGGCGGAACATAGCGAGAATCTCAATTCTGACAAAACTACTCCAAGAAGAGAAACTAGTTAGGTCATATCCTATCATGTCTATACGACCTCTGAATAGATACATCCTGCTAAAGAGGTTTATCGAGAGTATGTCAGGTCCATACTACCTCTGATATCCCCCTCACCTAAAAAACTGTCATTTACATTCCGAAATGATGGGTCCACCACAGTCAGAAAAGAGTCGCTTTTATTCATTCCCAGAAGGAGGCAAAATTACATAAGGAGAGATACATCAAGACGGCGGAGTAATCAGATCACGAATCTGCCGCTCCAGTGCAGCTATCCCCTCCTTCCTAAGGGCCAAGGCATCGGCGCGAGCCCGCTCCAGCTGTGCCTCGGGGGTATGCGTGAGGGTCAGGTTAGCCCTTGCCCGAAGACAGCCCGCACGGGCAGCTTCTGCACGGTCCAGATCCCGTCGCGCTTCACTCAGTCGACCAGTCGCCACCTCTAAACCTGCCCACGACTGGGAAGCCCACTCCTCGGCCAGAGCAAGTTTTTCCCTCAGCTTGGAGACCCTCGCTGCATTCCCTTCATGCTCGGATCGACACTGCGTCTCGACAGCAAGAGCTTCTTCCACAACAGCCTTTCTCCTATCCATCTCCAGCTTGTGCTTCTGGATAGAGTTGTCTAGACTTGCAAGCTTGGTAGCGAGCCGCTCAGCCATGAGGTCGAATCGAGCCTGGACATCAGCATCAAGGCTGGCCTCAGCCCGCTGCAAATATTCGTTAACGGGTTGCTCTAAACCGTTAACCACCGCCTCCAAAGCGTCAGCTACTCCAGGATTGCCAAGCCCCCTGATAACCTCGATCGAAAGATGAGAAGTCTTATTCAGGAGCTCGAAGTCAAGTTTCTTCGCCAACACCATCGGTATCATCATTTGTAAACCGGTGTAGACAAGGCTGGTATGCTGCTCAATCAACGCGACTAGACCCGACTGAACGTTCGGAGTAACCGCGATACTAGTAAATCCCTCTCCAGGGATAATTGCAGACGAAGTAGCCACCGCCGCCGTCTCGACGGGTGGCACGGCCGAAAAAGGTGTGACGGCAACGATCGAGGTCATCGGCATACTCGCGAAAGGCGAGGTCGCGATAACAGGTTCGTCCCCCTCCCGGGATGACGAAACCTCTCCAGGCGAGCTGGCCCCCGAAGACACTTCTGCCTCGGAATTAGGCGCCTCCACATCTTCACTAGGAGCCAACGGCATATACGACGCGTCTGCACCTGGTGTGGCTAAACCACGCCTTAAGGACGCAATGCGACCTATCATACCTGGAGAAGGAGGTGGGCCGACCGACATCGCCAAAAGTTCGGTCAAGCCTTCACCGAGACGCGGTCGAGGTTCGTCAGCCGGAGTCTCGCCGAGCGCGCTCGCTGACCCAGAAGCAACTTCCCCCACTGCTGACCTCGGGAAAGATTCTCCCATCTGCAGCGGCCACGTGGGCAATCCCGCTCCACTGCTTGAAGCAGCCACGGCGACAGCAACCTCTAGCGAGGACTCCCCGGTGCCACCAGCCGGAACTGTAGAAGGTCCCTCTCTAAAAGGCGAGGAACCTCCAGCCAAAGATTCATCCCTGATATAGGAAGGTGCCGACTCACTCGCAGGAGCCTCAATACCAGGAATGCGGAGAGGACGAGCCACCGTCTCCTTCCTCCTCTTACGAAGGGAAGCTTCCTTCGGAGCAGAAGCCCGTCGCTTCCCAGAGGAGACTATCAAAGCCCCCGCCGGCGCAGGCACTGCACACCTCGGCAACGACACCAGGAGCTCATTCGGAGTACCAGACTCCTCGCCCTCGTCAGAAGAAACCGAGGGGACTTCGACTCTTCCCCCAGGCTTGGCAGAAGGCACTCTAAAACTTCCCCGCATGTCGAAATCGCGATGGAAGATATTAATCGCCACATAAAACTGGACGTAAGAGTGAAGGATGCGCAGCTCCGTGGAGGTTGTAACAACCGGCACGATAAAAATTGCCCCCGTACAACCCGTGATAAAATATCGCCACCCTCTAGCTCCATCAATGAGTCCGCCCCTGGGTCTGAAGCTGGTGACGGTGTTACCCACGTGCAATTGATCGTACCCGAACTGCCTGGCAAATCGACTAGGCAAGTAGGGCTCGAAGAAGCAACAGTCTTCGCTCCTATACAGCAGATGGGATGGTCTGATACAGACCAACCAATTAAAGGCCTCCGGAGAAAGAATGGTCTTCTCTCCACCTGAATCCTCAAGCCACACCCCGGATTGGTTGCAATGTACCGGAGGGGGAGTACAGAGGATCTTTCAGCCATGGCTGAGGTTCAACACTAACCGACAGTCTAAAACTGTGTTCATATTCCAGGTAGAATCCCTGTAATTCAACAGGAATATGCCCCCTGAGCTGCTGCCGGAACCGGGAGACATCACCCGGGGGTTGTGGAGGATTAACCAACCCATCAAATACAGGTATGGCAATTCCACCCTGGGAAAACTCTCACGCCGAGCTTTATCGACAAGCAACCCATCGGTCAGGGCCCTCAGGCCAGCCTGAATACAGCACACCATGGCAGGAAGCAGGCCCAGTCTTGCCCCAAACACCAGACGCACTGCGGGCCACAGGATATTCTGGTAAATTCGATCCGCAGACGCGATACCGGGCACTACCACTCGACGCAGCCATATGGAGAGGAAACCAGCCAGCTGGGCTTCCTTAGACAGAGGCCTGCGACAGCGCCTCAAGTAACTGTGGGCCTTGGTGCCTTCGGGGTATTTTCCTACCCCCTCAACGAGAATCTGATCGGGAGCCTTGGCGTCCTCCATAAGAGCCTCGACCACCTGAGAACTAAGGACGCTCAAGTAGTTTACGGGCTCATTCTTACCCCCCGAAGCTTTCTCCGACTTGGCGGCCCTAGCCCGATGGAAGAAGAGGTAAGACATCCACTTAGTGGTATGGGCCAAATCCGAGGGCTCGTCATAAAAAGTGGTGCACGCGAAGTACTGACACATCAGCTCCTGATATACTTCCGCCACCCGAGGGTCCGAATCCCCCAACTCCCGGTTGGTGGGAACATACTCTTCATATGGGGTATCCCCCATCGGCAGTCTCGAGACAACTGCCATCTCATGGAGGGCCAATCCCAACTCCCCCAGCGGAGTGACGAAGGTCCCGGTGAGCGGAATATACCGCTCCATCAGTGCCAAGAACAAATTAGCATTGGGAGGCAACCCAACACTCGTCGCGCTCACAGCGGCGTATAATCCGATGTCCTCCAGCTCTCTTCGAAAGTGCGACAAGGCCCAATCAACTAGGCATCTCCATCGGGAGTTCGTCGGGGCGATCCACCCGTTGCACCGAGGATTCTTCTTGGGATATACCCCACCTCGACTCATGAAGTCGTTGCAGAAGGTCGGCAACTGAACAGGCTGGATCACCGAGCTATCTTCACTCGGGACATTACCCGGGCACAGACCCCGGAACAGCGTCACAACGCCGGAGGGGCGACTGACAAAAGACCCCTGGTCGGCTCCTTTCAGATGAAAGATCTTCCCAGGCTTCCCGTGAAGATCAGGAGTCAGCTTCCACGATATCTTCCTAGGATGCGTCGCATGGGAGAAAGCCGAGATAGGATAATCCCTCGGCATCGTCGACAGATACAAGACCAAATTCCCGGCAGGAAAGACCCAAGGCTCCCTCTTGGGTTTCGTCTGGGACTGCTTATCGATCATGTCCCCAAAGAGGAAAGCTGACTTTATGTACTGCTCCCCGTCTACATATGTCAGCGGTTCGCCATTGATCATGCTCAACAGCATTCGCTCACCCTGGGCCGATATCAGAAATGCCCTGCCCTCAGGATACTGGGGTCCAGAGATGGGAAAGGCCACATGGGACAGATCCTCCAGGTAGTTCGAGTGCAGCATCCCGGCAGCAGAGCCCATCACCTCAGCCAGCGGTGACTCACCCAAATCAACTGCTAAAGTGCAAGGAAAATAGGTCATTACAAATCCTGTACAAGTGCAGACCAAAAAAAAATGACAGTCTGTGCTTTACGCCAAGATTGCGCAAATTTGGTCTCTATACGCCAGAAGTCTCCTCCGCAAGCGTAAAATTCAAAATTTACGATATACCCCGATTTTCGTCAGCCAGAGCTTTTACGCTCAGAGCTACGAAAATATGGAGTTCTTACGCTAGCACATTAGAAATGTGGGCATAAAAGATGAAAACGTCTCCGTGTATCATCTTCCTCAAAAGAGGCTATCAGCACAGAAGACGACCTAGCGCGGTCACGTTCAACGTGTACGAAGGATTTTTCGTCATTTGTGTCATCCCAAAAGGCTCTACCTCTAAAGCCAGGTGCACTGCTCGTCGGCGGAATACTCCTCTCGGAAGGAGGTTTACCTCGCCCGACCGAAGATTCTCTCTTCGGTACCGAAGACCGAGAAGAAGAACCTACGCTCTTTCCCTTAGCGGAGGGAGTTTGTTTCGATGCCATTTCTGAGGACTCAAGGTGCTCAGAGAAGGAACGAAGGAAAACTCGAACAGTCGAAAGCTCTCTTTCGCAGAAGACAGATAAAAAGCTTTTCTCTCAAAAAGCTTGGGGGTATATATACGGTCCAAGTCGACTCCTCGAATCCTCGGACGGACCCCTCGAGACCCCAACCGGATCTCGCAATTAAGAGTTGGTTATGATTGGATGCTACGTCAGCCCACTATCCTCGAAAAACGGACAGTCAGCGAATTCGAAAGGTTTTTTCGTGCAAAGACGGTTCAGCGGGTTCTACGCTAAAGGAGCTTTCTACGCTCGACAGCAACAGATCTACGGTTTTACGCTTGCAAACTACAAGTCTAGGTTTTATGCCCGGATGCCTTTGTGCTCGGTAGCTTTTATGCTCGAGAGGCCACAAACCTACGACTTTATGCTCAGCAGATACCAAATCGACGATCTCACGCTCGGTGGCGCTCAGTTACGCTCAGAAGCAACAGATCCGCAAAACCTCACGCTCGAAGAAATTTTCTTTTCAGGAGTACAGATCTACAGTTCTGCGCTAAAGGAGTTTTTCTACGCTCGACAGCAACAGATCTACGGCTTCATGTTCGACGGCTACAAGTCTACGGTTTATGCCCGGATGCCTTTGTGCTCGGTAGCTTTTATGCTCGAGAGGCAACAAACCTATGACTTCACGCTCAGGAACCATAAGTCTATGATTTCATGCTCGATGGTGTTCTTATGCTCACAGGCTACAGATCTACAGTTCTGCGCTAAGGGAGCTTTTCTACGCTCAACAGCAACAGATCTACGGCTTCATGTTCGACAGCTACAAGTCTACGGTTTATGCCCGGATGCCTTTGTGCTCGGTAGCTTTTATGCTCGAGAGGCAATAAACCTATGACTTCACGCTCAGGAACCACAAGTCTACGATTTTGCGCTCGGTGGTGTTTTTACGCTCAGAGGCTACAGACTGATGATTTCACGCTCCACGACTTTCCGCATATTCGAACAATCCCCAAGGCGGTCAATTACAAAGAGTTCACACAGAAGATACTCATTCTTGACCCAGAGCATCCCAAGTACCCGAAGCATACAGAGTTCAAACATTGAGAAATTACTCTTCTCGGGTCCAAAATTGGAGGTTCATCCAGACTCCAGTCTGAATATTCCGTCTATCAAGGTGGCAACTCAATTCGACAGCCAAAAACCTCGACCCTGTTCCAAGGGAGTTTCGAGAGATCATTCTTGAAGACGAAGTCTGAACAAGATCCTGCTCATTAGAGAAGCAACAGTTCAGAATTCTATGCCGTCCCTCAGTCCTAGCAACAGGACAATTCTAAATGTTCAAGGACGCTCAGCAGCATTCTATGGACTATTCAGGGCCTAATACTCTTTCTATCAGAGTCAGCGTAAAGATTCAGACGTGTCGAAGCTGCACATATCCAGACTTCACAGCAACGTATGGCAAAGATGATCATATGAAGAAGAAAGACGACTTTATTTAAAGCTAAAATCACAATTACATATGAGGGAAATCCTCTCTACAGGGGTTTTCTTTATTACATATGAGGGAAATCCCCTCTACAAAGGTCTTCCCCTTCTTCTAAGAAGAGGATCAGTGGCAGAAGGATACACAACTGGGCAGATGACCCATCCTCCGAAGCAGGGTAACTCTGCTTCCCTACAGACCACCGCCACTCTGGCCGGTCTGTCTGCCTCTCGTCACCAAAGGTAACGAGAGGAGGAGCCACTTGCAAGCGGCCTGGTCAAAAGTGACCCCGCCCCACTCTCCAAGTGAGAGGCCACATAAAGTTGCTAATTATCCCGAGCAAGGGAGGCTAAGATATCCTTCCATGATCCATCGTTGCAGTGGACACTCGCTCGAAGACGCCGTCTTTTTCGGCTCCTTACATACTGGAAGAAAATGATCTCCTTCTTCCTCAGATCGACCCGACGAGCTCCGGCGATCATCTCTGCATGACAATGGGAATGTGGTGAAACAGGTTCACCCCTCCAGCCTTTTATAGGCGCAAGAGATCACAGCGGTCCCCAATAAATCTGCCATAAAGTCAGTACCGACCATTTCAACGCTCCATTCAGAAATGTTTCGAGTTACGAGGGGCCGTCCATGCTTCTTTCAAAGCGTTTCAAATTTCGAGGAATTTAAAAGCTTTGAAGGGGGTCTTGTAGAAGCATGAAAAATATGCTGAAACGATCTACGCAGCATCTCGATACAGAGCAGCGTAAGCAGAGGCCTTTGAAGCCATCCAATGTAAAACAGGGTTCTTCATCGCCTCCATGGCGTAAAACCCAGCCGCTCTCAAAGCAGCGTTAAAGCGTACGAGAAACACTTCGTCTTCCCCGAAATAAACCTGTCAAGTCACGCGGTGAACCTGGCCTCTGACTTCTGACAAAAAGTACTGCACGGCTACCCAGACAACGGCTGGAAACGGTGGCAGACCCCTCGGGATGCGCTCCACAGTATGATGGCGGATCTCTACATTTAATGCAGAGGATTTGGTTAAAATATCACCAAGCCGTTGTGTACTGAAATCCCCCAGCATAAACCGCTCTTTCGCGTACAAAGGAATACGCTGCCTTGTTTACACATGCAAACATGAGCTTTTTCGTGCTCCACAGTAAGGCAAAATCGCTGCCATGTCAAAAGCTGCACTTCGTACGGGGCTCGAGGCACGTCTCTACGTCTAATTGCACAGAGCAGTGTCAGTTTCCCTCAAGGCACATCTCCGCGATGGATGCACAGAAGGGCTGCAGACCTTCAAAAGTACGTCTCCGCATTTAATGCACAAGATGATGACAAATCTCTGTAGAAGATTTGATTACATCTTCGAAAGCCGTAATTCCGGCTAAGACGTCCGCATCAGCACTTCGACTCGGTACGCAGTGACTTCTACGCCCGCTCAGGATCAGTGCTCCCTCGGCTTCCAACGCCCTCTCGGTCTCTACGGCCATTCGGCTTCTATGTCCATTCGGCTTCTATGCCTGCTCGGCTTCTATGCCCATTCGGCTTCTATGCCTGTTCGGCTTCTATGCCCATTCAGCTTCTATGCCTGCTCGGCTTCTATGCCTATTTTGGCTTCTACGCCAAGGTGACAGTCGCTTGGCTTTTACGCCAACCTCTGCTACACAAGGGATATCTACCTACGTGGCTTCTACGCCGTGATCTTCGTAGCAGATATACGCGTTTTGTCCCCTTAGTTGGACACGCGTCACATGCTCACTCAAAAGGTCATTTACACGCAGGCATTAGTTATTTTAAACCGTTGTGTAAAAGGGTGCTGTACTGTCCACTCCTCGGTTGTTACACCGACGGAGTGGTCACTATCACCAAAACTCTATAAATAGAGACCCCTATCAATGGGGAAAAAGGTCAAAAAATTGGTCAAGAAAACCAATACAAGATCAAAGGTCGAAGAATTAGATCGGGCAAGATCATCGAACCAGAGATCAAGGAGGAGAGATAGAAAGAGAGAGAGGAGAACCCAGAGCTCGGGCAAGGAACAGGGAGCGACGACCTTCAGCATCGCGCATCCACCCTCCTTTGCAACCTCCGGAGCTGCATCCTGTCTTCCACGGCACTTCTTCAACATCGTGTAGTCCAAGGGCTAAAGTGATCGACCGCAGATCAGACACCTATAGCAATTTATACCCAGATTAAATAAATTGTACTCCCACATCCTCGTATAGGATTACATTGTACAAGTTTGTTTGTAAACCAAAGGACGCGGGCCTCTTATAACCCCGTCATTGAAATACACTTTCATTCTTTCATTTAATACCACAAACAGTAATTGGTGGCATACAGTCCGTGCTTTACGCCAGACTGCCAAAATTCTAGTTATTACACCGGAGGTCCCATCCAAAGCGTAAAACTAAAATTTTATAGTATACACCAAGTTTTCGGCAGTCAGAGCTTTTACGCTCATAACTGCGAAAACATAGAGTTTTTACGCTGGCACATTAGAAATGTGGGCGTAAAAGATGAAAATGTCTCCGTGCGTCATCTTCCTCAAAGAGGCCATCAGCACAGGAGATGACCTAGCACGGTCACGTTCAACGTGTGCGAAGGATTTTTCGTCGTTCTTTATCATCCCAAAGGCTATACCTCTAAGGCCGGGTGCGCTACTCGTCGGTAGGATGCTTCGCTCAGAAGGAAGTTCACCTTGTCCGACCGAAGACTCTCTCGCTGGGGCAGAAGAACGAGAAGAAGAGCCTGTACTCTTTTCTTTGGTGGAGGGGGTTTGTTTCGGCGCCATCTCTGAAAATTCGGAGTGCTCGGAGAAAGAACGAGGGGAAAAACTCAAACAATCGAAGGCTCTCTTTCGCAGAAGACGGATAAAGTTTTTCTCTCAAAAGCTTGGGATATATATAGAGTTCGGGTCGACTCCTCGAATCCTCAGACGGGCTCCTCGAAACCCCAACCAAATCTCACAAATTAAATATTTGGTTATGATTGGGTACTACGTAAGCCCACTACTCTCGAAAGACGGGCAGTCAGCAAATTCGAAGAGTTTTTCGTGCGAAAGCAGGTCAGCGGTTTCTACGCTAAGGAGCTTTCTACGCTCGACAACAACAGATCTACGGTTTTACGCTCGCAAGATATAAGTCTAGGGTTTTACGCCCTGATGCCTTTGTGCTCGGTAGCTTTTATGCTCGAGAGGCCACAAACCTACGACTTTACGCTCAGCAGATACCAAATCGATGATCTCACGCTCGGTGGCGTTTAGTTCACGCTCGGAGGCAACGGATCCACGACCTTACGTCCGAAAGATTTTTTTCTTTTTCACAGGCTACAAATCTACAGTTCTATGCTAAGGAGCTTTCTACGCTCGACAGTAACAGATCTACGGTTTTACGCTCGCAAGCTATCAGTCTATGGTTTTATGCCCGGATGCCTTTGTACTCGGTAGCTTTTACGCTCGAGAGGCTACAAACCTACGACTTCACGCTCAGCAGCTCCAAATCGATGATCTCACGCTCGGTGGCTTTCTATGCTCAATAGGCTACGAACTCAGGATTTTCAGCTCATCTACACTACGGATCTCTGACTTTCCGCATATCCGAACAGTTCTCAAGACGGTCGATTACAGGAGTTCACACAGAAGATACTCCATCTTGGCCTCAACATATCCCAAGTACCCGAAGCATACAGAGTTCAAACATTGAGAAATTACTCTTCTTGGGTCAATTGGAGGTTCATCCAGACTCCAGTCTGAATATCTCGTCTATCAAGATGGCAACTCAGTTTGACAGCCATTTCTCGATCCTGTTCCAAGGGATTTACGAGAAGTCATTCTTGAAGACGAAGTCTGAACAAAAATTCTATTCATCAGAAGTAAAAAGCTCTACGCGGTTCCTCAGTTCTAGCAGCAGGACAGTTCTAAATGTTCAAAATGCTCAACAGCGTTCTATGGACTATTCGCTATACACAAAGGACAGGACCTAATACTCTTTCTAAACAGAGTCGGCATAAAGAATCAGACGTGTCGAAGCTACACATATTCAGACTTCACAGCGACGTATGGCAAGATGATCATATGAAGAAGCAAGACGATTTTATTAAAGATTAAAGTCATGATTACATATAAGGGAAATCCAATCTACAAGGGTTTTCTTTTCATTTTCATGATTACATCTGAGGGAAACTCCGTCTAAAAAGGGCTTCCTCATCATCGTCTGAAGATCGCACCGAGAAGCCGCTCTGACAGGGTCTCGCACTGGTGATGGTCTTCCTCTTCTTCCAAGAAGATGATCAGTGGCAGGAGGATACAAAAATGGGCATATGACCCATCCTCCAACAGAAGGAAAGCAGGGTAACTCTGCTTTCCTACAGACAACCGCCACTCTAGCCGGTCTGTCTGCCTCTCGCCACCAGAGGTAACTGGAGAAGGCGCCACTTGCAAACAGCATGGTGAAATACGATTCTTCGTCTCTCCCGAAGAACCACCATACAAAGTTGCTGATTATCCCGAGCAAGGGAGGCTAAGATATCCTTCCATGATCCATCGTTGCAGTGGACACTTGCTCGAAGATGCCATCTTTTTTGGCTCCTTATACGCTGGAAGAACATGATCTCCTTCTTCCTCAAGTCGACCCGGCGAACTCCGGTGATCATCTCTGCGTGGTGATGGAAATATGGGGAGAATGGGTTAACTTCCCCAGCCTTTTTATAGGCGAAAGAGGTCACACCGGTCCCCAATAAATCTGCCATAAAGTCAGCATCGACCATTTCAACGCTCCATTCAGAAACGTTTTGAGTCACGAGGAGCGGTTCATGCTTCATTCAAAGCGTTCCAAATTCCGAGGAATTTGAAAGCTTTAAAGGGGGTCTTGTAGAAGCATGAAAAATATGCCGGATGACTATACGCGGCATATTGGTGCAGAGCAGCGTAAGCAGAGGCCTTCAGAGCCATCAAACGTGCAACAGAGCTCTTTCCGCTAAAAATATAGCGTGAAATGTGAAAGTTCGAAGGACCATCCGCGTAAGGCAGTACGTCCAAGTCACTTCAGCGTAAACATGGTGCTTCATCGCCTCCAGGGCGTAAAACTCATCCTCTTTCAAACGTAGCATTGAGGTGTACAAGAGATGCTTCGTATTCTCCGAAGTGAACCTGTCAGAGCCTGCAATAAACCTGACGTCTGAACTTCTGACAAAGGGATACGGCTCGACTACCCAGACGACGGCTATAATGATGGCACAGCACTGCGACCCAGGCTGGCAAATACCGTCATCCCCTTTGCGTAAACTGCTTTTACAAGCACGAAAGGATACGCTGCCTTGTTTTATACAGGCAGACACGAGCTATTTACGTTCTGCAGTAGACAAACCGCCTGCCACATCAAAAGCTGTACTACGTACGGGGTCGAGGCACGTCTCTGCGTCCAATGCACAGAGCGATGACAGTTGCTCGAGGCACGTCTCTACGTCTAATGCACAGAGCGGTGACAGTTTCTCAAGGCACGTATTTGCGACTGATGCGCAGAAGGAGTTGCAGACCTTCAAAAATATGCCTCCACATTTAATGCACAGGATGGTGGCAAATTTTGGCATTTAATGCAAGAGATTTAATTATATCTTCAAAAGCCGTAATTCCGGCTAAGACGTCCCTATCAGCACTCTGGCACGGTACGTAGCGGCTTCTACGCCCATCCAGTTTCTGTGCTCACTCGGTCTCTATGACCACTCGGCTTCTACGTCTGCTCGGCTTTAACGCCCATTTGGCTTCTACGCTTGCTCGGCTTCAATGCCCATTCGGCTTCTATGCCTGCTCGACCTCTATGACCACTCGGCTTCTACGCCTGCTCGGCCTCTATGACCACTCGGCTTCTACGCCTATTCGGCTTCTACGCCTGTTCGGCTTCTATGTCGGTTTGATAACTATTTGGCTTCTATGCCATGGTGACAAATATTTGGCTTCTATGCCAACCTCTTCTACACAATGGATACCTACCTACATGGCTTCTACGCCGTGATCTTCATAGCGATTATACGCATTTTGTCCCTTAGTTGGACCCGCGTCACACGCTCATTCAAAGGATCATCTATACGCAGGCATTGGTTACTTTAACCGTTGTATAAAAGGGTGCTGTACTTTCTACTCCTCGGTTTCTACACCGACGGAGTAGTCACTGTCACTAAAACTCTATAAATAGAGACCTCTATCAATGAGAAAAAAGGTCAACAAATTGGAAAGGTCAGAAAATTGGTCAAGAAACCAATATCAGATCCAAGGTCGAACTTCCAAGAAAGATCGAACCAGAGGTCAAGAGAGAGAGAGAGAGAGAGAGAGAGAGAGAGAGAGAGAGAGAATCCGGAGCTCAGGCAGAGAGTAGGGATCGACGACTTTGGCATCGTACGTCCACCCTCTTTTGCAACCTTCGAAGCTGCTTCTTGTCTTCTACGGTACTTCTTCAACATCGTGTGGTCCAAGGGCTAAAGTGATCGACTGCAGATCAGACACCTATAGCAATATTTACCCAGATTAAATAAATTGTACTCCCATATCCTCGTATAGGATCAAATTGTACAAGTTTATTTGTAAACCAAAGAAGACGGGTTTCGTATAAACCCCATCTTGAATACATTTTTATTCTTTCATTTAATACCACAAACAGTTGTATATGCCTACAAACTCAAATACTAAGACAAAGACTCAAGATAGAAATAAGGAGGTTAGATCGAGAAAATATAGGATACCAGTTTTGTGATAAATAAGAGAACTATTAGGAGTAGGTATTCACTACAAAAATATTATAAAATAGCGACGAATCTCAGCGACGGATCAAATTCCGTCGCTGGGTTAGCGACAAAAAACCAATAACATAGCAAATAATGTATTTATATAAGAAACATATATAAATTTTCGTCGCTATTCTGTCGCTGTTGTGTCAATTTTTTCTTCGCGACGGAATAGCAACGGAAAATTCCGTCGCTGCCAAACATTAAAATTCAATGTTCTAGTTTTATTTTCATTCCACCCCAAACACTCTCTCTTTTATCTCTCACCCGTGACCCTCCGACCCCCACTCCTCCTCCTCCTTTGGCGACAGCTTCCCGACAACGAGCGACGGTAGCTCCTCCTCATCCTCCTCCGGCGTCAGCTTCTCCTTTCTCACCCCTGACCCTCCGACCCCCTCTTCTCCTCAGGACCCCAGACCCTCCGCCCCCCTCTCTCGACCCCCCTCTCCTCAACCCCTCCTCAAAGGTAAACCCTAATCCTAGTTTTTATTTGTTTAATTTTTGAATTTGGGATTTGGGAGTTATACATAATTTTTGCATTTGTGATTTGGGTGCTGGACACGTACATACACGATACGTTGGACACGGACACTAGAACACGGATACCCACCAACATACTCCACCTCCCAGTGAGTATCATTCGGTTCGGTTTCAGTCACAGTTATGGGTGAGCATTATTCGGTTTGGTTTAAAAAAATTGCTATATTTAGTTACTATATATATTAGTAAAAAAAGCGCAAATAAATCGATCGAAAAATTAAATTATATTATAGTCGATTATAGTTATACTTTAGAGTACTAATATGAATAGTAATTAGTAGTTACTATAATTAGGTACTAAGTACTTAAAAGTAGTTATAGAATTGCGAATCAGAGTATCGGCCATATCGTCGGTTACGGATCGGAGTATCAGATTTTTTGTATCGAAAAACAAATAATTATTAATAAATTAATAATATTTTAGAAAATATATTTCATACATTTAGGCATAATTTTAAGTATTTCTACCGTCGTTTCTTAGTAGTTTTGAAATTGAATGAAATAGTAGCCACTCTTGCCTATTAGTTTACAAGTGATAGATAGGTTTATTTTTACTTGCTTTTACACCCTTACTATGCTAAGGCATATATCGGCCATATTCTGATGAGTGTCGAGGAAGTATGATTTTGGATACATGTAAAACAAGTATCGTAACTCTTGCTTTTATAATATTTAGTTCTTTATGAGACTTCTTCATAAAGTATCCTAACTAACTAATCCTTTAGCAAATATCTTAACTCATCTTAAACCTATTAATCTATATTATTTGAATAAATATATATGGTACATACAGAATCAATGAGTCAATACTTAGTTGACCGATCATGGATGTATAATCGGCGACATGAGAGTATAATTGGTTTGACAGATGATTTCCTGTCAGACGTTGAGGAATTTCTTAAATACGCCCGTAGTTAACCTTATTTTATGGATGGGAGGCTCATAAAGTATCTTTGTGTCAAATATCGTAATATACCATTCAAAGAGGTGGATCTCATGAGGGAGCATCTCTACAAGAAGGGTTTCGTACTAAACTACAAGGAGTGGACGACTCAAGGAGAACCTTTATTTTTGCAATATCATCATTCCTCCTTTAATACGGAGGTAGAAGAGTCCACTCTCAGAGATAACTTTGAATATCGACTGCGAAACCTGGCGCGTTAGTTGGTATTTGATGCAGCCAATCCAAATTTTGATCCGGAAGATCCTAATCCTGATGCGAAAGAATTCTATGATATGTTCAAGAATGCCGATACTCCATTATACCCAGGTTCTGATTCTCATTCTATCCTGTCGGTGGTGATGCGACTGTTGAACCTAAAGTCTGATTTTAACTTGTCGCAGGAATGCTACGACCAGATAATTCAGTTTGTTAGAGAGTTGTTTCCAAAAAGATGTCATGCATATCGAAAAGAATGTATTCGACAACATCTTCAATAGGGTGATGGATATCAAGGAAAAAAAAAAGATAATGTCAAAGCAAGAAAGGACATAAAAATTATTTGTAGTGTTCAGATTTGCACCTAAAATGAAGTGACAACGACAATTGGGTCAATCCTCCAGCTCCATTTATATTGAGTAGAGAGGATAAATTGATAATATGCAACTGAATTTTAAAGTTGAGATTTTCTGATGGCTACATGTTAAATCTGGCAATATGTGTTTATCTCAACGAACGCAAGCTGACGGGGATGAAGAGTCATGATTTCCAAATTTTTATGGAGAGGTTACTACCTATTGCTCTGAGAGAGATGTTGTCTCATCAAGTATGGACTCCGTTGGCTGAATTATCTATATTCTTTAGAGATTTATGTTCAAGCAAGTTGACGGTGCAACATATAATAGAACTTGAGGAGAATATTGTATTGACATTGTGTAAGTTAGAAAGGGTGCTTCCCCCCAAAATTTTTTGATAGTATGGAGCATTTGTCGATTCATCTTGCATACGAAGCAAGCGTCGGTGCTCCCGTCCATTATTGATGGATGTATCCATTTGAGAGGTATAAATTCTATATACTAATAATTTTTTTATTCAAATAATTCTAAGATTCAATATATTATTTATAGGTATCCACATCACCTGAAGAATAAGGTTGGAAATAAGGATCATGTAGAAGCTTCGATATGCGAAGCATATATCATTGAGGTGGTTTCAAACTTCTGCTCCATCTACTTTGATACTTATGTCAGGACAAATTGAAATAGAGCCCCAAGAAATAATGACGGTGGGGTTGATGCCCCGAATAATGTAATCCATACTATCTTCAATATGGGAGGGAAGCCTACAAGTGCTACTAAAGTACGTTGGTTGGAAGACGATGAGTTTGAAGTCGCTCATCGGTATATATTGTTAAATAGTGGTATAAAAGAGATACAAGATATTGAGAAGTAAGCGACATATCTTTCCTAGATATTTTAATTTTATATATACTTGGAAAATAATTGCTCTAACTGTTCTCTTTATTATCACAGTACTTTTAGAGCTGAGATAAAAATGGAGAGACCTAATATTAATGAAGATTATCTTGCTAGAGAGGTTGATAGAAAATTTTTATCGTGGTTCCATAATTATGTAAGGATCCTAAACATTAAGCATTTTAAATTTAGCATTCAGACCAATTTTTGTCTAATGTCTATATGATACGTGATATTTTAGGTTTTTCGTCCTGGTACAGACTTACAGAATGAACGACTTCGAGCATTAGCTATCGGACCAAGCAAGAGGGCAAAGTGTTTGGATGGATGCACCATCAATGGCTTCAAATTTAGAACCACTGATAAGTCTATTAATCAATCATTTATCGATGATGAGGCTAATTATACAAAGAATTTTGGAGTATGTGTGAGGGGTTCAGTCTACGATGCCGATCTAGAATTCAACTATTACAATATACTAAGAGATATCGTGGAGCTGGATTACTCTTATGAGATAAAAATTGTGCTATTTAAATGTGATTGATTCGACACAACACCCAACCAAGAATAAAAAATTGACAAACAGTTTGGATTTGTTGATATAAAATATAGAAAAAGATATATAGATTTTGAACCATTTGTGTTGGCTAGTCAAACGGTTCAAGTGTATTATACGAGCTATCCTAGTCGACTTCGCAATAATAAAGATTGGTGGGCTGTATGCAAAACTAAAGTCTAGAAACACATATACTATTAGGGATCTAGCATACCAAGAGGATGAGGTGGTCATGCCTCAACTTACATATATGAATTTGACCGGTGTTGTTGGTATGGAGGTTGACGATACCGTAGAGGATGATAGAGTTGACAAAAAGATTGAGATAGAAGATTTACCTCATATAGAGGAGAACTCTGATTTGGAGCTATCGAGCGAGAAACAAGAATTGGAAGATGAAGGTGATAGTGGAAGTAAAAATAAAAATAAAGAAGTAGAAGATGAAGACTATTCTGAAAATAATTCAGACGACGACGATGATTCGAAAGATGAGAAGATTAGTACGTACATACATATGCAATAGCTTAGATATTTATTTAATTATTTTATGACACGATTATTATTTATTTTATTATCATACTAGTATTTACTTATTTCACCACACTATTACTTTATGATTATTTGTTTGATGACACCATTTTTTATTTGCTGCAGATTTACCTATAATATGCCGGGATGAGGATGATGACGAGGATAAGGACAAGTTTCTTTTCAGCATCCTCTGTCCACTACACCTGCTACCCCAGATTCTCGCACATGACCTGAGGATGAGTTCGTAGATGCGACAGATGGTTTATCCATGCTATATACTCGTTCTTCAGTAGGAGGATCTACTCCATCTCCCGGATTGCCATCAGCTGCTACCCCTTCTTCTACTCCAGCCACTACCGGCACTACTACACCGGCTACTCCACCAGTTGCTCCCACAGGAGCAAATCTATTTTCAGGCCTTCTTGTGGACAACAGAGTATATGTCCGC